>CATIWM010575496.1:0-11672 GCA_949671775.1 Mallotus repandus
CTCTCACAAGAGTTAATGAAACTAAAATGAATAAATTGAAAGTTTGAGAGCTTTGATGAATGCTTAAGAGAGAATGAATGATAAACAAGTTTATTAGCATTCAATAGAGCTCTTGGAGGTGTTTATATAGATAAACACTCAAAAATATAGCTGTTGGATGAATCAATTATGTCTCCAACGTCTATAAATGATTTTTGTATGCTCTAGGACTCTTTTTGCAGCTTTATGGACGCTCACGATCGTGAGGAGGAGGTTCTGGCTCGTGAGGAGGAAGATACTAGCCGTTGCTTTTGAAACAAGTAAAAAATTCCCATTTTTTGCTGTCAGGGGCGTGCTCAAGTGTGGCTCACGATCGTGAGCATTACTGCCTAAGAAGGCTCACAAAGGATGCTATAGGAGCTTGCTCGTGAGACGCTCGTGAAGGTGCTCGTGAGCGTCACTGAAGAAGATCGAATTAGCCTTAGATTTCTTCACAAAATTTGTATATAATTGTCTTATATTTCCATATCACTTTGAATCATATCAATTGGACATCTGTAGCTTAAGATATTGCTCAAATACTAAGAGCTACTCAGCTTAAGATGAAAGCTGCATATGCTGACTTTGATTCAATATTTGCATATCCAAATGAACTTGGATTTTGACAAGTAAGATCAATTTGGAAAGATTAAGATGTATAATTCAAATGTCAAGAAGACCTCTTCCTCATTTTAGATCTCTAAGAATGTTAAAATCTTCCTTAAATCTCGGAGGTCACATTAGCCCAAAAGCGTGCTTAACTCCATTTTGATTTGCATGATAGTCCTAGCTTATACACACTTAAACAACATGTTAAATGCTCAAAAATAAGATTGTTAAGATCAAAATCAAGATTGATTATTGCTAAGGTCAACAGATAATATAAGTGAGAGTAAGACTGATAGTGATAATGATCAACCAAAAGAGAGGGTTAGCTATAATGATAATGATGGAGGCCCTATTTCTTGTTAAGCATAAAATTTCATCATGCTAAAGAGGCTCAGGAAGCCATTACAAAGTATGTTATGGCTAAGGGTACAAAATTGAAACTTGATCCCAATGAACCAAGTAGAATTAAGGCAAAATATGGCTATAAATTCTTTGTTTATATTTCTAAAGATGGGGACAATCCTAGACTTGTTGTTAAAACATTACAGCCCTAACATGACTGCTTTAAGTCATTCAAAAATCCTTGTGCCAGTGCCACCTTTTTAGCTAATTATTTTAGAAAGAGAATCACCAAAAACCTTAAAATTAAAATCAAGGATTTACAGACTACTGCAAAGGAATAAATTAGGTTGAATGTGTCAATACATAAATATAAAAGGGCAAAAAAATTATGATGGCAGAATTGATGCTAGTTATAAGGTCCAATTTAGGTACCTGGTAGCATATGCAGCTGCATTAAAAAGAACCAACCCTAGAACTACTATTAAGATTGAGTTGTGTAAAGATATTTTGGTTTTTTGATGTATGTTCATATGTTTTGATGCCCTAAAAATTTCTGGAAAGCAAGGTGTGGACCTTTAATAGGTCTTGATGGCTACTTCTTATAAGGAGTTTGGAAGGGGCAATTATTGACAGCCATTGAAGTGGATACAAATAACCAATTGTATCCTATAGCTTGGGAAGCAATTAATAAGGAAAACAAGGCCAGTTGGAGGTGGTTTTTGGAATGGTTATAAAGAGAGCTCAAGCTGCAAGATGATCTACTTCAATAATTATTTCTGACATGCAAAAGGTAAGAAATAAATCTATTTAATGTTTACTTTTTAAATATTTTTTTATGATACACAATTTAGTAAGTAATTCTTTTATTTTTTACATTCAAGGTCTTATTGATGTTGTGAATTATGTGTTGCCCTAATCTGAGCATAGGTAGTGTGCAAGACATATTTACTCAAACTGGTCCAAAAAATGGCATGGAGGGAAATTCAAAAAGCATTTTTGGATTTGTGCATGGAGCACATATTTTAAGGAGTTTAAGGATAATTTAGAAAAATTGAGCAAAATCAATAAGAAACCAGTCGAGGATCTTTTAAAGTACCCTCCACACAATCCGTGTAGGGCTTACTTTAGTAGTAGGTGAAAATCTTTCATGGTGGACAACAACATAGCTAAAAGTTTTATGCATGGATATTGGATGCAAGATTTAAGCCTATTGTAGAAATGCTTGATGATATCAAATTAAAGGTTATAAACAAAATTGCAGAGAATAAAAATCAGGCTTCAAAATGGGTGAATGATTGGATTCCAAGTTGTATGGCATTGTTTCAAGACTAAAAAGAGAAGGCATTAGGATGTGAAGTTGTTTTTAATAGTGAAGTGGGGTTTGAAATAGGAGAGGGAGAAGACAAGCATTCTATTTTTGTTAACAAAAAGTTATGCACTTACCGAGTTTGAGATTTCACTAGCTTCCCATGCTCATATGCAATTCGTGCATTGGCATATCTCAAAGTTGATCCAATTGCTCAAATTTCTAAATGGTATCAAAAGGAAAAGTATATTATATCTTATCAACAATGTTTGCATCCTGTTCCAAGAAAAAGTTCATGAGATGCGAGGAGTTTGAGTCAACTGAACCCCCACCTATCACTAAATTGGTTGGAAGACTATAGAAAAAGAGAATCAGGACAGCTAATGAACCAAACACATTTGTTGCAAAGCTTTTACAGAGAGGCCAAAAGCAAAAATGTGGCCTTTGTAATCAACATGGGCATAACAGAGTTAGGTGCCCTAATAAAGGCAATCAGGTATGATTTAAATTCAATTTTCTTGTAATTTGAATTTTCAGACCTTTAATAATTTCATATTATGATTTATTTATGTGTCTAAGGCTGAAGGAACTCATAACAATGCACCCAAGACACCAGCAGACATAAGCATGAAGGTGGCAACAATCAGACTTCAACTGGTAGAAGGTCAGGTGGTAGTAAACATCAAACTTCAAACAACACTATTAGAAATCCACTTAGAGGTTATGGATGTCATGTTAATCTTAGCTCAGGAAGAACAACTATCGATGTAAGTTTTATGTAAGAAATTGATGATGGTCTAGACTATGCACTATCAATTATTGTGAATTTATTAGAAGTTGTGAGTTGATTTGATAACTACCAAAAATTTTTAAGTCAATTGTGTTAATTTTTTGGTAGCCTAGTTTTTTCTTCTTAATGAGTAATTACACCAAGTTCATAATAAGATAATGTTCTACATGTTAGTGATCCTAATTTGAGATTTTTGATCCCCAATGAAAGAGGATTACGAAGAAGCAAAAGTCAAACAACCAGTTTAAGTTTCACCGGGAAAATTAACTTCACTAGAGATGGAACTCAAGTGACATATACGATAAATCTACCTATCATAGCTCTTGGTTTACAGTGGAATGGGGGTCCTTTTATAACTTCAAGAAAACTGCAAGAACAAAGAGAAAAGATGATTGGTAAGTGAAATCAAAATGCTATGTCAAATTAAATGACAATAACATTAGTAGAAGACATTAATAGTTAAGACTTTTTGTTTTTTTGGGTGTAAATGATGGTAATACAATATGTTTTAGGAGGTTTATTAGGTATATATGAAAAAAATCTTAATGTGGGTGTATTAGTTCCATTGGAACTTCAACTCTTATAATTATTTTTTGGTAATATAATGGTTAGTAGTGTTTTTGTTTAATTGCTTCACCTCTTGCATTATGTCATTTAATTGTAAACCATATTAACTTATTTGTTTTGAATAGTTGTGACTACAACCCAAAGCAGAATGATTTTACAAACTGCACAAATGATTATAGAAAACACAGCATATTTCTTGCTAACTCACATATCATATTCCATTAACAAGTAATCAAACATTAGTACATTTTTCTGCAATTATAGCAGGAAAAAAAAATTTCAATAGTCATCCTAAACAACTGTATTACCTAATATAGTTGCATTACAATATGCAAATGCAACTAGCCTAACTATTAAAAAAAATACAAATTAGTAGAAGCAAAGAAATCACAGCAACATTATATGCTATTTTCATTTTTTTTCTAGCAATGAGCAATTCTATTTGCTCGTTTACATGAGCCTTCTTCAGTTTACATGAGCCTTTTTCAGTTTCTTCAGCTCGAACCAAAGCTCAGCCACATTATCATCAAAATCCACAGTGTCCATCTTTAACATATGTAAATTCATATTTTCTTCAAGCAAATAAGCTCTCTCATCTTTCAACTCATTCAACACATCCTTAGCTCTTTTACTTATAGGTACATCATGCCATTCAAGATAGTTGCACCTTATTTTCTACCCTCCTTTCTTCTGCAAATCAACCCAAACAATTTTATTAAACCACCACAATTAAACCACCTTAATATCTCATAAACATCAAATTAATTTTTCAGAAATCACTTACTTCATGGTATCGACAACCATAATACCTTCTTCTAGGATTTTTTTCAGTCCACGACATCTAGCGAGGAGCTTTTAATCTTCGACCTCTAATTTTACACTAACAATATTTTGTTGGTCCTTAATACTCATATTCGATGTTGCTGCCTCAAGAATATTCTCTTAATGATGATAAAGAAGAAGCCACCTTTCAAGGAGAAGGCTTTTGCAAATCTATAGTTCTTTTAAATTTAAGGAAAATGAAAGGCAGAGAAATTTACGGGATTTCACATTTTTGGAAAGTTTTTGATTTAGGGATTTCACGTTTGGACTTGGGGATTTTTTATGTCTTTGTTATTGTTGGGTTAGTGAGTGGGATCCACATTCAATGTAACCAAAAGAACTCCTTAGCTATGGGTCTTATATGCCACACAGGCTTTAACTAACGGTCAATAGAAACGGTTGTCAATGCTAGGAGTTATCCACTTCATTTTCTAAACGTTAATGGTGTTTTAAAATCCTAAAAAACCTTAATGGCATATCTGCACTTAGGGTAAAATATTAGGGGGGTATTTGCACCTTTTTCCTATAAACTAAAGCAAAAAATAAAGTTGTTCAAATACAATAAAGACATAGAATATAGGAAGATTATAAGCTATACAGGCTTTATTAACCTAATTAGCAACTTGATTACAACTTTTCCTAGTCCAAGAAAAAAAGATGGTATAAAATACAAATAACTTATGTTTAACAGAGTCCCTAATTGCTTTAATGGATGAAGGAGATTCATCTTCCTTTGTAATAGCGTTAAAAACCTCTATAGAATTAGTTTAAAAAATGCAATGAGAACACCCATTCTGAATGGCATAGTTTACTGCTAACAGTAATAATACAGCCTCAGCCTCAGCCTTTGATCATTCCTACCAAACAGCTACAATACCTGTAATAGAGGAATGAGAATTAAAAGAAGCATTAGTACTAAATTTAATAACTCCCTGAAGTGGAGGCCTCCATGCTATAAGACTTTGTTCAGCCATAGAATCATTACTCTCCGCCTAATTTTTATGCTGACCATGACAAAATTCAAAACACAAATTAAGAGTTGCTTCTATTGGTTAGAATTAACTTTTTTAATATAAAAGCATTACTGTTTTTCCAAATGAACTAACCAATGGTAAGCAATAAATCAAAATTCTTTTCATCATATGCTAACAAATCATGGACTCCCATCCACCAATCCCTTAAACATTGTGAATCATCTAATAAGAATATAAGACACCATGGATGCAAACTAAGTAGCTCTAGCATGCTCACACTGAAACAACAGATGCTTAGTGTCTTCTACCTCTAGGTTGCATATACTATAAAATTTTGAAAAAAACATATTCCTCTTTTTTAATTTGCACTATGTACATTACTCTTCTAAAAGTATTTTCAAATTTTATCATTCTGAGTAGAGGATTAACTCTAAATTGAATTATCAACATTGGAAAAGTATTTATAAGCTTATTTGATTGATATAATCCCTTTCTTATTAAAATGTCAGACCAACTTATCCTCCACTTGATCAAACCCAATCAGAATTCTCAAAATTTTAACAACATCATCCTGATTAAACAAACCACTTAGCAACTCCACATTCCATGTCCTATGCCTAGGAAAAATTAAATTAGTCATAAGAAATAAAAAAATTCTAATAAGGTTTTTGAGAAGTAATTTTAAAACTATCAGCATATGGAACCTAAGAATCCTCCTAAATACAATCAGTTTTATAATTTCCAATATTAATTCTAAACCCTTCTTGAACTGTATTTCTTACCTAAATTAAGCTTGACCATCCCCAAGAAGGTCTACTTCCCAATTTGGCATTCAAAAAAGAAGTATGTGGGAAATAAATACTTCTTAAAAGCTTCACCCACAAACTACACTCATTATTCAAAAGTCTCTAAACCTATTTAGCTATAAGAAAAATATTAAATTTTCTAAATCTTTAAATCCTAAACCACCTTTATATTTTGATCTAGTTAAGACTTTCTACCTTGAAAAATGTAATAATTTCTTTTGGGGATCATTTCCCCACCAAAATCTTGCAAACAAAGCATTAACCTCTTACAAAAACCCTTAGGAAACTTAAAGCAGGTCATAGCATATGTAGGCAAAGAAGTCAACATTGTTTTAGAATAAATTTTTAACCAACATGAGATAACAATTTGTGTCTCTAACTCTAAGCCTTTTGCAAAATACAGTCCTTTAAATAAGCTAAAGCATTTTTTCTTGATCTACCCCAAACAATAGGCAAACGCAAATAGCTCTCAAAACTATTATTACACTCGATACCTAACTGATTAGAAATTCTATCTTTAATATTCAAAGGTGTTTTATCATTGAAATATTTAGTATATTTTGCATAATTAACCTTCTAACCCATAGCCACGCAATAATTATTTATCAGATTCTATAAAGTAGAAACCCCCCTCTCCTCAACCTTTCTAAAAACCAAAGTATCATTCGCAAAAAGAATATGAGTAAGAGCATGATGCCTTCTATTAATTTTAAACCCATAAATTTGACCTTAATGTAGAACTTTTTCTAATGAGAAAGACAAACCATTTAAGACCAAAATGAATAGGTATGATGAAAAAGGATTCCCCTGCTTAAGCCAACTTAAAGTGAGCATATGGTTGACCATTTAGGAAGATAGAATAGGTTACAGTTGAGACACATTGCATTAACAAATGAACAAACTTAAAATAAAACCCCATTTTAAGAAAAAGTTTCTCCAAAAAACTCCATTCAAATCCATCATAAGCTTTGAACATATTAAGCTTTAAAGTAAAATGATGATACACCTTATTAACAGAGGAATGCAAAGCATGAAACACTTAATACGCAACTAGAATATTATCATGAATGATATAGCTAGGAACAAATGCAGCTTGACTTGGATCAATAATACTCTTAAGATAAGGTTTCATTCTATTCTCAACAATTCTTAAAATGATTTTATATATAAAATTACAAAGGCTTATTGGTCTATATTGATTGATACTAATAAGATTACTAACTTTAGGAATTAAAACCAGAAAGTCTTATTCCATTATTTTAATAGATACCCCAAAAAAATTGTCTCACAGTTGCACAAATATCATTACCAATAATACTCCAATATTTTTGGAAAAAAGGCTTGAAAAGTTGTGTGGACCTAGTGCTTTTAAAACATCAGGTTGAAAGGCTGCCTGTTTAATTTTAAAATCTAAGATAGATGTAATTAATTTCAAACTTACTTCATCTAAAATTTCATAGTCCATATTCTACAAAACATCCTTAGGAAAAGAGATTTAAGATGCTTTAAACAACAAATTATAATAGTTATATATATGATATCGAATCTACTCCTTATCACACAACCACTTCCCATTATCTTTTTTATCCTTAAAATCTAATTCCTAACCTTTCTATTAATGGTTGAAATGTGAAAAAAAATTTGTATTTTTGTCTCTTGCTTGCAATCAATCAATTTTTGACCCTTGAATCCAATAAATTTCCTCCTCTTTGTGCACCTATTAATCTTTGTTTGTAAATCCTTAACCTCATTCCAATTATCCATAGTTGATCTTTTGAATTTAACTTATCAATTTGCTCCATTAAATCCTTAATTTGATTCCTACTATTACCCACCCTCTTCATATGCCACTCTTTTAACCCTTGCTGACAACTTTTTAATTTATTTACTACTTTGTACATTAAGGATCCCTTACAATCAATACTCTAATTTTCCTTCGCCACCTGTGAACTTTCCTGAAATAATAACCATATAGCCTTAAACCTAAAAACACCCCTTCTACTATTTACTTTATCATTGAAAAGCAAAACTATTGGCCTATGATTAGAAGCAACTACTTTTTCATGTAACATAAAGGCTCTCTGAAAAGTACATCTCCACTAATAATTAAAATAAACTCTATCTAATCTCGACCTAATGTTATCCTTTCTTAATTTTTTGATTTCACCATGTAAGCTTAGGCCCATTAAACTCTATCTCCATTAATTTACATTGATCCAAGAACTTTTAAAAAAAGGCCTGAGACCAAGAAATCTTGTGCCTCTTTTTTATTATCATAACATAAAATAGTATTAAAATAACCTATACAAACCCACAGATAGTGATCATCTAGTTTTAATTCCACTAATTTAGCCCAAAACCAATTTTTTGCATTTTTATTTGGAGGACCATACACAAAAGTAAGGAAAAATTTTCCATGCATTTTATCATTATAACAACAGTGAATAAAATTTGTATGAGACTTGAGAATTTGTACCTATAAATGATTGTTCAACCATAGAGCTAAGCTACTAGAAAACCCGTAATGTGGTTCATAATAACCACTATCAAATCCTAGCTTATTTTTCTATTCCTCTAAATATTGTTAGGATTTCTTGGTCTCCATTACAAAAATAAAAGCAATGCATAATTGAGACATAAGTCTCTAAGAACTTGAACTGCCAAAGGACGCCCTAACCCTCGATAATTCCATACTAAAACTGTCATGGCCCATGGGTGGCTTTAGGTGAGCCACTGGTGCCATGTTTATCAAAGAATAGGTTAATTTCTATCTTTGAACGCCTTGCTCGTTTCACTTGAGGTGCCCCCTATTTGATTTTTTTTTGTTTCAAGAAATAACCTCCTCTTTTTCTAGTCCAAAAGAAAGTGCTCGTATCTGTTTAAACTAAGCCTAGTTAATAGGTTCAAATTAACCATATTACTCACATCACTCTCTATCATTGGAACCTGGAAAATAGCTAGATTATCTTTATTAATATTTTGGAGCGAAGCCCACTTGCATTATAAAGTCCATCTTCATTAAGCCTTAACAGCATAAGCCCACTAGACCCACTATCTTTATTTTTCTTAGAAACCACCATATCCAACACTTGAATATTTTAACTTGCATTACTAACTATTACTTTCCCTTTTAAATATTTGAGGGCCTAACTTTTTTAGCATTTGACTTTCCAGCTTTTGGGGCTTTTGAGATCCGAGAGAGAGCACGTTGTTCCATAACTACTTTTTTAGCTATGACACCCTGTTCCCAATTACTTGATTACTAGCACATATTCTAATACACTAGATTTCTTGAATTCTTCTTGACTGGTATCCTTGTTCACCTTCCACCAAAAAGTGAAACCCTAGGAAAACTAAAATCAACAGTATTCTCCTTACCAAATTAACTGCCATTCTGACATTCCATCTCTACATTCCTAACCTAAATATTTGGATCGGTGTGTATGGCTATGGGTGAAAGAAAATGCATCCATGGCCCATATTTTGGTCTATCCTAATCAATATTTTATATATTCACATTATCTATGATTTTACACGATTTGATAACATGACCGGTGCACCCGCAAGGAAGCAAAAGTCAGGGAGCCTCTCGTACTTGATTTGGAACTAGTCTACTTCACCGACCTCCTTCATATTCCAAAAACTTATAGCAAAGGCTGATTTAATACGGCCAGATCCTTCAGTCGGAAGATATCATTCCATCCTAAAGCATTTCCTTATGAGCGATCAATCTCAAATAAACCAGCAAATAAATTCTTAATTTTTTTTGCATTAGTTCTTGTCATGCAATTAAGAGGCATTCCACAATCCTAGATCCAAAATGGCGATTTAGTGAAGTCAATGCTATTAAAAGCCACTTCTGGAGACCACTCTTAAATAACCATATGTGCATTAGACACTGACCAAGGTCTTCCTTCTAATAGTGCTTTTTTTCACCTTCATGCATGAACTCGAAGATGAATTTATTTAGAGGTTTCTTGTGCAGTAAATAGTTCTTTGGCAATTTCCATAACACTTGAAGTGATGCCTTTACTACCATAACTGTTAGAGATTTGTGGGACAATAGTAACCCCACTACGACAAGCATCTCTTTTAAATCTTGATCTATTATTTCCTTTTTTAAAGATAATGATGGTTCATTATTATATTTTAATAATTGGGTTTTGGAGATCAACTTATTGATTTCAGTATTAAAACTGTCTTGAGCCATAAAATAAAAAGAAGAAATTTTATATAAATACTAAGGCATTTGGTTAATGAAAGATCCCAAAAAAAACTTAAATACAAGCTAAATTAATCCAAAGCAAAGGGAATATAGAATTGACACGCGTTAAAACATCCCAAAGTAATCATCACTATCATTAATTAGAAAAACATACATCTTGGAGAAGTGCATATTCATTTAATGGAAGCTTACTCAAAGAAACCTTGAAGAGTTTTTAAGGAAGGAACCCTAGCTTATACTCTACGAGTAGGTTTTCTAGTTGGAATACACACACATATCTATTTAAATATATAAAGATGAAACTCCAATTTCTATGCAACTACAGTAGTTTTTTTAGCCTTCTATTTCCTTCAAATAACAATTTTGCCACCACATGATTTAGTTGCATGTTTACGTTTTTGCCACCCTAGTCGTGCAGTACCAACATAGGAAACAACATTGTTTTTTGCTATTACTATATCCACCATTTTTTTTTTATACTCCATTGTGCATATAAAATACTACTGTTTTATTCCATTTTTTGTCTTTATAAATGTTTTGCTTTTATAGGAATGACCATGTATACACAAAAATGTGCTGCCATTTTATTTGGAGAATCGTGTCATTTTATAAGTACCTATATATTGGCAAAGCCTAGGATAATTTTTTTTTTTCACTGTTCAACCTCTCCCATGAACCCTAAACCCAATCTGATTCTTCTCTTCATTGAAGTCGTCGCTATCATTGATTGTGAACCTAAGCTAATTTTTCCTTTTGTCTGATGTTTACATGAACTCTATCTCCCATCTTTTTCTCCCTTCTCTAAAAAACGATAATGTTTTGTTGAGTTTTTTTTTTTTTGTGATTTCTATTTCTTTTTTCTCCTTTTTTTAGAGTTTATTTTTTTTAAATAAGTCTTGTTTTGCATGCAATCTAATTTGTTTTTTTAATTTTTCCTTTTATGTGTTCTTCTTTTCTTTTCCTTTTTTTTTAAAAATAGAGGTCTTTTTTTTTTTTTTTTGCATATCTTGGGATGCATGTTATATGATACGTTGAACCAAGATGATGTGCTATGTCCTTGATCAATTTTCTAATTTTTGACTTTTTTATAATTTTTTTTATTTAAACTTTTCAGAGAAAAGTTATGTTTGTTTATTTGTTGGTTGATAGTATTAGGTTTTGATGGTTTTTTAAAGAAATATTGATAAAAGATGTTTTTTTATTTTCTTTTTTT
>CATIWM010575544.1:0-25118 GCA_949671775.1 Mallotus repandus
CCAGTAGCACTGGCAAAATGTATGAAATATTTTTTTTTTGATGCATTTTTCAGTGCTACTGGCAAAATGCATCAAATTATTACTCCTTCCCGTTTACCCAATTCTAGTATAATTATTATATAATGATTATGATATAATGATATTCTCATATTATAGTACTTTTTGAAATAATTCCAAGTTTTATGGTAGTTTCTTAAATATATTTCTAATATATAGTACTTTTGGCTGAGGTGGAGGAGTGAAGTTTAAAATTAAAATTAAGTATTAATTTTATTTACTTATTTTATGTTATTTTGTGTATTAATTTTTTAGAATAAACTGAATTCTATAATTTTTACGCCGTACTAGACAAGGTAAGGATTAAAACAAATTGTTGAAATAATTATAATAGATTTCAGTTTATTTTAAAAAATTATTTATTTTAAAAAATTAATACATAAAACAAGTAAATAAAATTAATACTTAATTTTAATTTTAAATATCTAGAATTCAATTTTTTCAATACATAAATTTTTTTCAAATTTTCACAAAATATTAAAGTACTAATATGAATAAATTACTCATAGTTTTTCAATTTTATTTGTTCACCTTATTACATGATTATTATGTCATAATTATATTCAAAATGTCAAATCGGTTTTTTTTTTTTAATTTGATGCATTTTGCCAGTGCTACTGGCAAAATGCATCAATTTTTTTAAAAAAATTGTATGCATTTCGCCAGTGCTACTGGCGAAATGCATATGTTTTTTTTTTTTTCATTTCGCTTATAACACTGGCAAAATAAGCGAGCTTAAATTTTTTCACACACAATTTTACCTCTTTAACTAGCGAAATGAGTTTTTCTCAGAAAAAAAAAAAATACCACAAACTCAGAAAATTTTTTAAAAGTACCATAATGTAGGAATTTTGACAATTTTTTATCATAAATAGGTAAATTACCCGTGAGACTCATGCCCCAGATGAAGAGTAGTTGGGTGAGGTGAAAAAGTTGCAGCTCATCCGGGGAGGAACTTAAGAATGAAGATTTTAGTACCTGTATAGCTACAAAATTCTTGATTTGTGATTCATGAATGGTGCTTCCACTTTGTCGTGCGTCGGCTGCGCATACCTGAGCTGCTGCTGCTTCATCAGGGTAAAAATACCTGCCCTGGCAATATCTGGATGGGAATGAAGCAGATGAGCTGAGTTTTATAAATATTTTTGAAAAAGATCCTATCCCACATAACTTAACGAGTGGCTACTCTTGCACTTTATTTTGCTAGACAACATTGTGAAACGACCTTAAGCACAAGTTATTTCCGATTAATATATTAAAATCCAACGCATAGAAAAGGGCATTCAAAATGCAATGTAAATTAAATCAGCATCTAAAGGGGTTTTGTATTGTGGAGACTCTTTAAACATCTATACATTTAAATGCCAATATTTTAATTAATTTTGATAAGATTAATTTAATTTGATGATTAACTTTAATACAAATTTAAAAGTATTTATTTTTTTATAGTTTGCACAATTATTCAATAAAAATAATTAAATATGCATAAATTAATTTTATATATTTTGCACTAAAATTTTTAATTTAAATTTTTTCATATTTCTTTAAAGACTAAGATATACATTTTTTGAGGAGCTTACGAATGATTGGCAGGAAATTTTTTTTTTTAAAAAAAAAAGAAAGAGAAATTTCTGAAATAACAATAATGAGGTTTGAGCAGTGTCATTTGTTTGGGAGCGAGGGAAGTCCTAGAAAATAAAATCTTGCTGTTGGACCCATCTACATTAATTTTTTTTTTTTTTTCTTGAACAATCATCTAGATTAATGTTGGCCCCTTAGGAGAAATTTCAACACGCAAACTTCTACATATTTGCCCCTATACTCTTGATTTTAATATAATACTACTAATGAACATGAGGCCATGCAGTACGTAGTGACCCTATAGTATTTGATTTTATTGTTAAAAATTAATACTTTCTTAAAAAAAAAAAGCTAAAACCCATAATTAATATGTATACACACACATAATTTAACTTAAGTTGGTGAAGTAATTTTGATTATTATTTGAATTTAATTAAAAAATTAAACTTACATATGGAAGTAAACATAAAACGTTATATTAATGTGATCCGTCCAGCCCATCAATCCTAGCTAGCTTGAGGAGGATGGTAAGATTGATCTGATCATATATATATATATGCATTAACTAAATAAATATGTAAAGGATGTTAATTAATAAAAGTCCCATGCACGCACATATATGGTCAAGAATATGGATGACAGGTGCAGCAGCTGCAGCCAAAGCGGTACCAGTGATTGTGCTCCAATAACAGAAAATGATTCAAACAAGGAGTCTTTGTTTTTTTTTTTTTTTACATTTCTATCCTTCACTCAGCCGCCCTAAACTTGCCCATATTTCTTTCATCCTTTGGTTTTACCCGTGTGGCTATGCTTGTACTTTCATCTGTTGACAGTTATCCAAATTTTTTTTCAACTTTTCGTCCATAAGTCAAGACAAAAAAAAAAAAAAAAGATGATGTCACAAACTTCGACGTCCAAAACCCCATGCGAAACCACCCGGAAAAACCTCTCTCTCTCTCTCTTCTCTTCTAGCCTCTGCGGTTATTTTTTAATGCAAATTACACACACACGTGCAATGCAAATTTTGTTTTAGCATTACCCACTTGTCCTTCTTTTTTACACTAAAAAAATATTAAAAAGAAATATATACATATAAGTATACCCTCTACAAATTAAATATATATTAATGCAACTTATACTTACTATTAACGCAATTTGTTTTGATACATACCATATTGTTAATTACATCATTCCAGTTAATTTATTCAGGTCAAAAAATGGTTAATTACAAAATTCCAGTTATTTTTAATTTCTTCATTTTGTATTTTTTAATCAATTTTTTAAGAGCTTATGATTGGCCCGAAATTTTTTTCCTTAAAAAAAACAGAAAGAAATAAAAAGAAGTAATTAACACTGTCCTTTTAGAAGAATCAAATCTTGCTAGTGAACCATCTGCTATTGCCCCAAAAAAAAAGATTAATATTTTCAATAAATATATTAAAAATTAATTCCAAAAAAATAATTTTAGAAATTAACTAAATACTAATGAACATGAGGCCATGCTACGTAATGAAATTAGTATTTTCTTTAAAAAAAAAAAAGAAAAGAAGCTAAAACCCATAATTAATAATTAATATATATACACATACATAATCCTAACTTAAGTTGGTGAATTTATTTTGATTATTATTTGAATTTAATGAAAAATTAAACTTACATATGGAGGTAATTAACATAAAACATTATATGGGGCCCATCAATCCTAGCTAGCTAGCTTGGAGAGGAGGGTAAGATTGACCTGATAGTATATACATATATGCTTTAACTAAATATGTAAAGGATGTTAATTAATTAAAGTCCCAGTCCCATGCACATATATGCTTAAGAATATGGATGACAGGTGCAGCAGCAGGGGATACCAGTGATCATGATCCAATATATAACAGAAAATGATTCCAAAAAAAAAAAAAAAGATGGTGTCACAAACTTCGACGTCCAAAACCCCACGCGAAACCACCCGTACAAACCTCCCTCTCTCTCTCTCTCTCTCTCTCTTCTGTAGCCTCTGCGGTTATTTTTCAATGCAAATTACACACACACCTGCAAAGCAAATTTTGTTCAGCATTACCCACTTGCCCTTTTTTACACTAAAAAAATATATTGAAAAGAAATATATACATATAATTACCCTCTACAAAATTAAATATATAGTAATGCAACTTCTACTTACTATATATTAATGCAATTTATTTTGATACACATACTATACTATATAGTAATTACATAATTCCAGCTTTTTTTTTAATTTCTTCCTTTTGTATTTTTTGTAATCAATTTTTTAGGAGGCCGGAATTTTTTTTCCTTAAAAAAAAACAGAATGAAATAAAAACAAGTGATTAACGCTGTCCTTTTAGAAGAATAAAATCTTGCTATTCAACCCATCTGCATTAATTGATGTTGGGTGCCTCCTAAATTATATTCTGACTCATCACAAATTTAATTTCTACATGCACAATTTATACATATTTGCACCTCTGCTATTGATTTTAATAATACTATTGATTTTATTGCCTCAAAAAATTAATATTTTCAATAAATCTATTAAAAAATTAGTAATTCCAAAAGAAATAATTAATATTTTGTTGCTTCTTCTTCTTCTTCTTCTACTTCTAATAGCTCCACTTTCATAATGACCTCTGAAATTCAATCTCTAACAGCTTCGACCAGCAGGGGCGTCTCCGTAGAGTCGACCTCCAGTGACTCCGTACCGCCGGCTCGCTCCTTCCGCCGATGGTGGGAAGTTGTCGCATTTTGGATTCGACCTCCAGTCGGACTTCGAGATTCCTCCGCTCAGTCACGAGCCGAACCTGGCGTCGGCGCTCCGTCACAGCCATCAGATCCTACCGCCATTGATGTCCCTCCTACTTCTGCTCCTCCCGCCGGTGATGTTCCACAGGACACTACTCGCCTCGCCGCTCAGTCACTAACCGAACCGAACCTCGCTGCTCCGTCTCGAACCGAACCCCGCCTCGCCGCTCCGTCACAGCCATCCGATCCTACCGCCATTGATGTCCCTCCTACTTCTCCTCCTCCCGCCTGTGATGTTCCACAGGACCCCGCAGCCATCCCTTTGCTGGGAGAACAGCCACCACACACCTGCATTGTTCCTTGTTGTTTTATTCACTTCATACGGTTCAAGATTCTGTCTGTCACTCTTACTGTGATTTTGGGCACACTTTTGACATTGACTGCGTATATTGCCACCTTTGATCCCTCTCTTCTTAGCCATCTTGGTGCCGTTTTGAGGATATGCATTCCACCGGGTTTGCTCGTTATTCCTTCTCTTTTCATAGTTCAACGCATGTCCTGTGGATTCATAGATTCGGTACTTGGTATCCCTGCCCTACAATCTGGAGCTATAAAGGATTCTATAAACAAAATCAAAAAGGTAAATTAAATTTCAATAATATTAATACAATTGAAACCTACTGTATATATTTATATTATTTATTTAATTATATATTATATTATTTAAATTATATTAATTAATATTATTTTAATTATATTAAATTTAAATTATATTAATAATATTGTACTTTATATTTGCATGCATACATGCAACGTTTTTGTTTTGCATGCAATGATTAAAATTCATGGCATTTTTCAGGATTTCTATTTGTGCTGGGCAGTTTTTTGCTTCATATGTACAGTTGGGCGGTTTCTGCTCGAGCTTTCCAGACCAATAAAAGACTGTGGCATGGGGATGACGAAGGCGGGGTGTCGTATTATATTTGGTTTCGGGGCAGTGTTTGCATGCGTGTTGTTTACCGGGGTCAATGGTCTATTTCACTCTATCTGCTCGGTGATTTTATTTCACTATGAGGAGTTATCCAGGCTTTGGACTGTATTGCCGGTAGATCGCAGGTCATTTATAGAGAGACATACCCACCTGAGTTTGAGAGTGAAGCAGATGAGTGGTATGTTTGGCCTGTTCTTTCTAGCTCAGATCATTCTCTTCGTTGGTGCTGTTGTTTACAGCTTATTCATGATAAATATTGAGAGGAGGAACTCTTTATCTGTCCCCTACTTGGCCATGGCGGGTGATTCACTGGTGCGTACAAATAAAACTCTATTTATATATTCGCTTGACTTTGCAATATTTGGCTGCATGTGTAATTTTAATTTAGGAAAACAATAAGTTTTATAGTAAATTATCAATTAAATATTATTTTTAAAGGCATTTCAATTTGCTCTCTTAACTTTATAAATTGTGTAAATTTTATTCAATTTTATTTAAAGTATTTAATTATATTTTAAAAAAATACTTTTAGATACCTATAAAATAAATTTGACACTTATTAAATATTTTATCTTCTTTTTTCCACAAAAAAAAATGAAATGAAAGAAAATATTTTTAAATTCTAATTTTGTCATTTTGATAAAAATTTAAAAATTAATTTTTAACTATTTTCATAAATTTTTAATTTTTCACTAAAAATCTTTAAATTGTAACAATTTTAAAATTTACTTCTCAACTTTAAAGGACATTATGTAGAAATTTTTCTAATAGTGATCATACCAAAAAAAAAAAACTATTAGATAAAAAAGAGAGAATTTTGAGATACTAACAATATTCATCAAAAATATAAAAAAAAATATTTAGTTTTTCTAAAAAAAAAAAAAATTTAGAATTTAAATAATAATAACAATTATTATTAGTGATAGTTAAAAATGTTTATTTTATTTATTTATTTTTATTTTATTAATATTTAATAAATTAATTCACAAGTTATAACTTTTTTTATTATTTTTTATTGATACATAAAAGTTAAAATTTTATATAAAAAATTAAAAATTTATTTTAAAAATGGTAAATTAAAATTTAAAATTATTTTTTAAATTTGATTTTTCTTAAAAAATAAAAAATTGAATAACTGGTAAATTTAATTTTTAAGGATTTAAAAATAATTTTTTAAAAATATAATTAAATTTTTCAAATAAAATTGGATCATAATTTATAAAGTTGAAAGAGTATTATTGATAATTTATTTAATTGGTTGTAGATACTAATTTTTTTTAATTATATCTAACTTTATTTTTTTTTTTGGGTCAGTTCTTTGTCAGTGTTCAGTTGTTGGGGATAGTCACATGGATAGTACCAGCAATCCATATATGTGCAGCCGAGGATGATTTAGTTTCTACGGTCGCGAAGGTTGGTGTTACACATTCTCATGAGCTGGGGGTTGGATCATTATTTCTCGAGCAGGGCCAGGGAAGTGGAGTATCATCTAATGATATATTGATGACAGGTATATATATATATATTTAATTTTTTCTTTCCAATTCTTACAATTAAAAAATTTTATCGTTTTTTTCTGACAGTGAACTATCTGAACCACAATCAGTGTGCCATTACAATATATGGATACAAGGCGGAGCGGATATTATTAGAGACTTTATTTTTCTTCACTGTTAGTCTTTCTACCTTTGTTTTGGGCATTGTTCTCTAGATGATAGTATTTTTTGTTTTTTCACATTGGACTTCCATTTTCATCTTACTATTACTACTAGCTTTTTTTTTCTTTTTACTTTGCGTATATAAATGGAAATAGTATTGACATTCCTTTATATGATAGTTATGGAGTGTTATTAGTGACATTTACTTAATTTTCTTTTAAATATTTGAAAAATAATATTAGAAAAAAGGTATATATATCTATGCATTCCCGTACACTACATTGAATATGAACATTTTAAAAATATAATAATTAAAATGATAAATGAATTTTTTTTAAATACATTTATCTTTCAGAATTTTTAGATAAAAAATGGAATGTTGTAAATGTAAATAAAAACAAAATACATGAATGATATAATATATTAATTATATGAAGGGCGTAATTTAATCTTTTAATCAAACAATTTTATACGATATACATGTCATAATTTAATCTCATTACATTAATAAAAAATGTTATACTTTGATTTCATAAATTTATTAAAAATACGGCATAAGTTTAAAAAATTGTAAAATAAAATATAGTATTTTCCTATCTTAAAATTTTTAAAGAAAAGATATAAGCTATTCTTTTTTGAAATTATTTATTTTATGTATTATTTAAATTTTGGTGACTAAATATTGTGACCTTAATTTAAAGTCAGATGTTATGTTTGATAAGTGCCAATGAAAAATTAAATTTTTACATTATTAAACAAAGTTAAAGTCACTTTAATATAAAAATTTTTGAAAAGTTAATTTTATCAGTAAAATTCCACTTAGCAGTTTAGCAAATAAAAATTTAGCTGTCAATTTTAAAATCTTTTATGTTGATCATAGTGTTTTAACTTAAAATAGTGATTTGTGAAGAGTTTATATTATGTTATTATTTTTGTGGTAACAATTCTCTTGCATCATGCATAGTAAAGAAAAGCTTAGATTTTGGATATTTTTATAGTGCAGCTTTTGTTTATAATAAAAAATATTGCCCTCAATTATTAAATATCTGATAGATATTTTTTAACATTTTATATTTAATTAATAAAAATGTGATCTTAATATTATATGTTATAATTTCAACCATTTATTACAACACCGAAATTAGTAGAACTTTTTTTAAAAAAAATATTGTAATATCATTTTGAATTGTGCATTATGACTATATCATGGGATGCCAAACGGTGTCGTTTTATTCAAACAAAAAAATTCACCTGAAAAAGAAACTAATACGGTACCGTTTTTTAAGCCACTTAAAATTGTTACTCGAATTAGAACCAACAAAAAAAAAAAAAAAAAAAAAAAAAAACTTCGAATCCTGTTGATCGTAACAGCAGTTCTGTGTCTGCAATTGTTGCTGCCGTCGCAATTGCCTGGTAAAAAACGAATTCTCAATTCAAACTCACTCTTCTACTTCAGTTACTACTGATAATTGCAAATTATGATTATTGTTCTTTTGTTTGATGTTCGTTTTGTAGACGAGTTGCTCAGGAGCTTGGGGTTAAGCTTGGAGAGGAAGTAGGTTATGCGATTCGGTTAGAAGATAGAATTTCAGAATTATCACGAATTAAGTAACGTAAATAATACTGCAACTTTTTTATGCTCATAATTGTTAATACTATATTGTATTGGTTTATGTTTAAAATGTGCCGAATTTATTATAGGATTCTTACTTTAGGGTTTTGAATTTGCTTGGGCTTAAGCTTGGAGAGAATAGGTTTTGCGATTCAGTAATTATTTTGGATGAAGCTCTTTAGAGGAGTTTGAACACGTGAGATTGATTTTGCGCTTTTTTTTTTTCATCTTGTCGGTTTTGAAAGAAACTGAAATCATGGCGTAAGTTATAAGATTTTGTAAGAGTCCATGTCAATTGAATTGAATTCTTGCATATGATTGGTTCCAAATAGGGCATATCTTTATGTGATTTTCCCTATCATAGTCTACCATTGAATTCTTCCAGTTCTGCACTGTACAATTAAGAGCTTGGCCTACATCTTATGTGTGTCATTTCATTTCTGGAATTCTTCTTTCTTTATCAAGGACATTTTGCTTGGACTGATGAAATGGTTGGTGAAATTACGTGCCTCCAATTTAAAGCTTCTCATAACATCAGCAACTCTAGATGGCAAAATAGTATCAGAATTCTTTTTGGGTTGCCCCATACTGAATGTCCCTGGAAAGTTGTACCCTGTGGAAATATTGTACCGCAAGGAGCGTCCTACAAGCTATATTGAGTCTTTCTTAAAGACAGCTATTGGTATTATACGGCATGACCTTTGTGTTTGGCTTCAAATAAGCATTGTATTTCTGTCTCATCATGTGGCGCAGTGTAATGGTAATATATAACTAAAATTGAGGAATCTTCTGTTTAATTTTAACCCAATTTTTTTCTGCGTTAGAGTCTGAAAGTGAAGCTTGTTTTTATCTTCGGAAAAAAGTTAGTCTTCATCTTTAGTCGGCAATGGTTCATTTGTGTGTATCTTTTTGAATGTAATATAGTTCTTTTTTTTCCCCTTCTGCTGGCTGCTAGTACAATGAGATATTTTTGTGCACTATATGGAGTATATTTTTCAGCACTTTCTTTTATATTTTCTAATTCCCTGTAAATTTATAATCACTTTCTCAAGGATTGAAAAGTAAATGTTTGCTGCTTAGGCATGGAGATGTATAAATTCTCAGTTAGGATGGTTCCTCAGCTGTCTATTGCAGACATACATACTCGTGAACCTGAAGATGATATCTTGATATTCATGACTGGATAGGTGAGGATTGAGTGCGCTCCATCCTAACTTCTGATTAGGCATGGAGATGCCAAATGTTTGCTGCTTCAATCAAATTTAGGGCTGTACTTGGCTTTATTCAGATAATATAGAGAAGCTGGTGACAGAGTTGGAGGATAAAATTCAAAGCCTAGAGGAAGGGTCCTGGATGGATGCAGTTGTCCTTCCACTCCATGGTTCCTTGCCACTAGAACTGCAGGCTTGTTTCCTCCTCCTTTTTGGTACTTATCACGTTGTAATAGAGTGAGCTTATTTGTTCAACTTTAAGCAAGTAGTGAAGACATCCAATGCTTTGGGTTGTTCCAAGTAGCACAGCTTTCAAATTCATATTTGGATGAAATTTCAAGTCTTCCTCAGAATTGAAAATTTTCTGAATTTTTTATAATTTCTTGTTATGCACCCAATCTAGTAAGCTGGAGTTGTTTCTGCACCCTTTCTTGATGCTAATTAATTGAATTGTTGGCTGTTATTTTGGCATCAAGATCTGATTATAGAGAATGTAATTTGCATTTGAAAAAAATGGTATCTGATGTTTTATTACATTTAAACTCAAAGACCTGTCAGTTTTAGCATAATGATATCCAGTTCCAAATTAATTGGATAGATTGCGATTTGTACAAAGTAAATCAGGGCTGAATTTAGATTGAACTATATCTCCAATTTGTCCTTCTGTGAATACGATTAAACGGATTAATGAATAATGAGTAATGACAGAACATTTAGAGCATTGAGATAGTAGAAACAGTGCACCTGGACTTTGCAGGATGGTTCTTACGATACTTGCTGTTATAGACACAATCTGAAAGCATGCTTTTGTAGTGTGATGTTTTCTGCATCTGGCTTATGTTGTCTTCCCATTCTTACATCGGTGTGGAGGAATAAGAATAGGACTATGAATTTTCTGTATGATGTATAATTGGTGCTCTTAAATTTTCCTATGCTTTTTGTGGTTGACAAACTTAATGTTTCCTATGACACTGCAGGTGCGTGTTTACTCCTCCAACTCCTAACTGTAGGCGATTCATTGTTGCAACAAATATTGATGAAACTTCTTTGATTGTGTTGGGAGACTTGAACTTCTATAAGGGCCGACTGCTTTTTGCTATTGTCTTTTGTATGTAGCTTGTTTCCATTTACACGACATGATGTCCATGTTGAGATGACTCCATTTATTATGTTATATCTTCTTTCACCGTAGGAAATCTTATGTTTGGTTCAAATATATGTGAATGATTTGTACGCTATTGATTCTGGTTACATAAAGCAACGGCACAATAGAACACTCCAATCCTGGATAACGCCAAAATCAGAACAAAGAATCTTCATGTCATGTTCCTCAGGAAGCCAGGAAAATCCAAGTTGTGGTTTTTAGTTTAATTTTTTTCTTGCGTCATGCTCATGGAAACAGGTAAAGGGCCGAATGTAAGCCTACCTTCATGAGAAAAACTTTGGACTAGAGTTGGTGTCGGCATTCCGCTAGGGAAAGAATGCTAGAATGCCCTCCAAGGCGTATGCGGCAGATTGTGGTGAGCACACAGCATTTGCAGCGACATTTCTGACCTCAGATTTAACTTAGCTAAAAGTAACATACACGCTAATCAATAAAAGTAACAAAATGTTCATTCATACTTTGAACCATCGCCCGCAATTCAATGTCTGCAAAAGATGAGATGAAACATGTAATTCTTTATAAATGTATTGAAGGGAGATTTTTTTTATCAATATATTTTATATACTACCTTGATATATTTTAGATTAAAATTCTAATTATTTCTCATTCAAATTAATCTTTAATTTATTCTCAAAAAAATTGATCTTTAATTTGTTATTTAGTAAATGAAAAGAAAAATATATATATCAATAGTTGCACCAATAAACGGAAAAAAAAAATCCAAGAATCTAGCAGTATGGATAGGTTAATTTCCATTCTGATTTTAAATTCTTATTCCCTTTCTCATCATTCCCTTTTTTAATGGATTCTATAAAAAATAAAACCTTTCCAAAAGAATCTAAACTTTATAAAATTTCTCATATAAAAAATAAAACTTTTTCAATATTTGCTTTTGGAGAACCTAAACTTTATAAAATTTATCATTTTACCACTGACGGCACACTAATAATTTATTTACTTTTAAATATTAGTAATTTTTTTTAAAAAAATACTAATTTTTTTTGCTTGAATTGTCTCCAGTAAAATTGAAACTTTGAGATGTTTGCATTGGAAGAGATAGTTTAATTGTTATCTATTTTTTTAAAATCAAATTAAGCTATATATTATTTTATAAAATTCACGCCATAAACCCTAATATATATATGTATATATAGATTAGAACTTGTCCCACAAGTCCGTGATTTAAAAATTTTTGATAGCAACTCACTCCCATGACGATGGATGATCAAAACAATGGCGGCGAGGTGATGGATCACCCATACAGCTGTCTCAAGTCGGAGCCGGAGCCTATTCCCCTTCTTACCGATCACCGCATGGCTGATGAGAATAAGAAAAAGAACAAGAATAAGAAATTATATGATCACTTGTCAGAAGCGGTATTTGGCTGCCGCATGTCCCTAATTATGTTGAGTGGTTGTATGTTCGTCGGAATTGTATTCTTTATTCTAAACCTTGTACCAGGATTTGTTTTTCCTGATATGAAAGAAGACTACGTCATCAGTCCACCCATTGCACCAATATTCCAGGTTGATTCAGTGATATTGTATCCGTTCGACATCTCCAATTCTCGTATAACTGCCAATTGGAAGGCAGATTTTTCCATCCGCCAATTCTCTTCTCCAATGTCCTACTACGCCTACCTTGAAGGATTGGAGGCTTCTGTTCTCTATAACAATACTTTTATGATCTCTTCCACACCTTTCGTTGGCTCCAAATTCTTCTTAGAGGGATGTACAAACACCCTCATGCACGACGTTGATCTTGTTGCTTCCTCTGTCTATCTAAATCAAACATTAGCTGATGCTATCCTATCTGAAAGATATGCGCGCGGAGCTCTCACCTTCGCCTTCAAGTTGAAGGCTTCTTGGGTTGAATATACTGATGCTGGAAAAGAAAAGTATCCCAAGGATTATCCCAGCTACCACGCGGAGATATGGTGCAAAGACCTGACTTTTGCATTTATTTCTGATAGTGCTGTAGCAACTCTCTCAGGTGCACCCATAAAATGCTCTGCTGCAATAATTTAGTTATAGTTTCCTGTAAGCTTCCATTTACTTAGCTATTTCAGTTGATTTCAAATTTCAATAAAGTAATCCATCATATTTTTTTTTCTTGGAATTTCCTGTTGAAAATTGTAACAAGACCCTTCATGAGTGCATGGTGAAGAATGTAATTAACAACTGGGTGGTGCTTGTTATTTTCTTCTTTTTTGCCATTATAATAATTATTAATTGACAGAAGCTAAGTTTTAACATACAGGTTATGCAAATTACACAATTAATTTTCTTGTTTGTCATTTGAAGGATGAATTTTTTTCATATATATGTCTTGAATAAGACAATTAATAATATATGATAATATTACAAGTGCTGTGTTCGAAGCAATGGCATGAAAATGAGTGGTGGAATTGATTCAATTTATCTTCATCTTTTGTTAAATTGCCAAACTATCAACAAAATCAACTTCCTGACGTGCCTTTACTTACTGATGAGTACTTAGTAATCAAAGTTCCACAAATAGCTGCTTTGCCCTTGTTTCTAATCATGTCATGTAAAATAAAATTGAACAATAAATAAGATACCTATTGTAAATGCTATGTCTATATGGGAGTAAGTTAAAAATGAACATATTTTATATTTGTGGATTTGGTTTGATTCGGTTTAATTTTTATTTTTATAAAATAAAAAATTTGATCTCTTGTAACATCATGTCTGATGCATGTAACATTGATTGGGGATTATATTATAACTATAGATGGCGGGGTTTAGCGAGTGTTGCCAACCATGACATTGTGTGAGCTCAAGGCCCTTTAAGAAATACAAAATGAGTTTAGGGTCCATATTGGAGATGGAGTCGCCACCCAAATAAAAACTGGAACACACTATATAGCAACTAGATTCCACGGAGGTACCTAGAAGCCGTCTTCAGAGATCGGGTTCAGAAACTGGATATGGACCTTGGAATATCCACCCAACCTAGCGGTTGGCCTCCGCGCGTGTTTTGTACTTTATTACCCTTAATTATTAAATAATTTTCTTATTATTGTTGGTGACAAACGCTTCCATTTTACAATATTACCAATTTTGCACATTAATCCTTTTCATGCTTATTTACCTTGGCATTTAAACAAAGAATGGGAATAAATATTACAAACATTCATTCCAAATAAATGGGATAGGGATTAGGGATTATAACGCTTTGTACAAATCGTTACAATAATCAAATAAAATCTCTAAAAACCTCATTAATTTACTAATTACATAGTGATTAAAAATTACCAAAACCTACGACAAATACGGTTAATTGCATTTCAAAATATACAATTTTACCTATAAAATAACCATAATTAAATTTGCTTAAAAGTAGACATGTATATTCACATAAACATGGATTAATCATTTAAGCAAACTTAACATGTTACAATTGCATGCAGCATATACGTATAATATACCAAAAATAAACCAAAAAGCTACCAAAGCAAAGCAGAATTAGGGAAGATTTTGGCCAGGAGGCGATCGCCTCATTGTGAAAAGGCGATGCCTCTTCAAAAGTCACAGCAGCACAAAAAACTACAACTTTCTTAAATCTTAAGCAACTCAAGTATTCATGCAAATCAACGTGAATCAGGAACTTAAAACTCAATAATTCACATATTCAAGCCTTAAACTCAATCTAAAGAAAACAATTAACACACAAAACAAGTATAAAATCAAGAAGTGGAATTTTAAGCAAAATGAGGAATTTAAAGCTTGAAGCAAGAGATTCTCACTTATTAGGATGAGTTTGGTGCTCCTAATTGAGCCCTTAGAGCTTGTTTGATGATTCAAAGTATGTTGAATGCAAGAATTCCCTTCTCCTTTCTTAAAAAATAGATTCTCAAGCCTAAAATCCCCATTTTTTATTTCTTCCTCTCAAGAACCTTTTTTTTTCTTCTCTCTCTAGTCTTTTTTTACAATAGCAACCTCTCTTCTATATTATCAGCCTAAACCTCTACTTAAGCCACTACTTTCTCTCTCTCTCTCTAATTTCCCAAAAATCAAGGTTAAGTCCACCTTGCATTTTTCATCATTATTTTTTATCCTTCTTTTTCATTTTTGTGCCTTAAAAGTCTTCAATTCATGCACAAAAATATAGAATAGGGAAAAAAGATTGATCTTTGGGTTAAATGCAATAATAAATAGCATTTATTGCTATAGGGGATAGGTGTGAAGAGGCGACGCCCCACCGATCCTTGGAGAGAAGAGGCGTCGCCTTTTCATTGAGGCAATCGCCTCTACGCCCAGGCCTGGTTTAGGCCTTAGGCCAAAGAGTTCAAGCTTGGCCTTTTGGGCTTGATTTTAGTGTTTGGGCTAGGATTATATTCCAGAGAAGGTTTCAAGTTCCCTTGCATTCGAAATTCAGACTGCTCATCACGGGGCTTTCGTCGCGGGTCGACCAAACCGGGAGTGTCCAAAGTTTACCCCCTTGGTTTTTCAAAAAATGGATTTATAAAATTAATTTTTGAAAAAGCAACATGCATGAAGGATGGTGAAAACGGCGTACCTGACCTGCGAACTTTGCTTAGGCCATCAATTTCGGAAATTCAAACCCAAAAGGTCAAACTTTATCTTTAAATGTGACCGTGTTCCTCAGATTGTTCCTAACCCGATCAGTCAGTCATTATAAGTTGACATAAATTTTGAGCCTTTCCGACACGAAACTTACTCAGTAAAGAAGAAAATGTGAGTTTCGAGTCTTTCTGACGCAGAACTTGACTTGAAACGTAACCGTGTTCCTCGGGTTTTCCTGGCCTGATCAATCACTCATTATAAATTAACATAAATCCTGAGCCCTTCTGACATGAAACTTACTCAGTAAGCAAAGAATATGCGCTTCGGGGATATAACCCGACCAGACACTCTTAAAAAAAAAAAAACGTGCTTCGGGGATACAACCCGACCAGACACTCCATGAAATGCACTTTAAGGATAAAACCCGACCAGACGCTCCTTAGAAAAGGAAAACACACTTTGAGGGTACAACCCGACCAGACACTCATGAAAAAAAGGAAAACATACTTTAGGGATACAACCCGACCAGACATTCTTAAGAAAAGGAAAATGTACTTCGGGGATACAATCCGACCAGACACTCTTGAAAAAAAGGAAAATGTACTTTAGGGATACAACCCGACTAGACATTCTTGAGAAAAGGAAAATGTACTTCGGGGATATAACCCGACCAGACACTCCTTGAAACACACTTTGGGGATATAACCCGACCAGACGCTCTTTGAAATGCACTTCGAGGATACAACCCGACCAGACGCTCCTTAGAAAAGGAAAATACACTTCAGGGATATAACCTGAAAGATAAAATAAGCAATTCTCCATTTTTCCAGTTTTTTAATTTTTGAATTTTTTTTGCCGCAAAAGCATAACAAGCTATCAACCCTGGAATACATATCCAACAAAGTGCTCTTGTTTTAATCAAGCTGCCAAGTGGTCTGGCCCATTTCCCTTTCCTTCTATAAATACTTCTTTTCTTTTCTCAAAAAATTCACTTTCACTTTTTGCTTTTCTTTGAATTCTCTCAACTTCTTCTGTACTTTTCTCAATTTTTTGATATGGATGCTGCACGGACCCTAGATTTACCAACGTGGGACTGGGTTGCACCTCCATTACATCCTGCACATATCTTCAGGCGCTCCGTAAACGATGAGATTCCTCTTCTGCTGAATTTGCCAACCCATATCTGCGGATCGGCTACTAGAGAGGTATATACCTGTTTTCTTCCATTTTTTCTACAAACAGGATTAAATAACATCTGGTTAATGTCTATAAACATGCATTTATGGGTTTAACCAAGAGAATTTGCATTAAATCGAGTGAAAATTGTGAAAAATCAAACATTAACCATCAGATTACCGACGTGCAGAGGCGTCTCCTCTTCGTTCAAGCGATCGCCTCTATAAGTAGAGGTGTAGCCTCTTTGACATGGCTTTGGCGAGAAAATTTTATTTTATTCAGAAAAAAAAAAAACATAATTCAACTCCCTGTTTTGTCCTGCAGATGGATTCCCACACATTAAAGGGTGCTGGGAACTTTAGTGGCGCACGGTCCTAGTATGACAGCTTCCTCAGGGTGATCAAAGATCGGATTCGTGACACTGGCTTTGAGCATTTCATCCTTACCCTTCTAAGTAAGAAGGGGCATACAGACTACCAGCCAATCTATGCGCTGATGGAGAGGTGGTTTAAGACCACACATACCTTCCACATTCCATTTGGCAAGCTAACTCTGGATCCTGTCTCTTTTATGGCTATTACCGAGATTCAGTGTGCTGGGGATTCTGTTCCCTTTGATACGAGTATACACCAAATGGTTCCTGACTACTATGCTTTCATCGAGTGACTTTTAGGGATGGTTCCCGACATGAAGGGGACCTATACTATCAAGATTGACTTGATTGGGAGTTACTACACACCGGCGAGAGTAGCGGCTGCTACTTCAGGTTGCCAGATTGATCAAGTGGTGAGAGCTTTTTAGTCTACCTCTTTGGGATGACTCTATTTGCAGACACAGCGAGCTCCATTGACCTTATCTTTCTGCTACCGCTACGAGACCTATATCTTATAGCTACTTATGATTGGCGCAGTTGTGCTCTAGCCTACCTTTACAGGGGTATGGATGAAGTTGTACGAAAAGTCAGGAGGTTCTATGGTTTTTGGCAGACTGTCTTGGTATTCTCTTTTACCTCTTTGCTTACTCATTTTACTAATTATTGCTATCATTGCATTAACAATCTTTCTCTGGCAGGTCTAGGCTTTAGAGTTAGAGCTGATCATCGATATTTCTCGAGTTATTGATACTTCTTTTCCTGCTTTGGCTCGATGGGGTCCAAGTCATGCTTGGAAGAGACCCTTGGCTCATGTACATGTGCATTGCGAGAATTTGAACATGCTAACCTTTGAGGAGGTATCTGACAAAATGACATTTTTGTTAGTGACTATATATATAAAATTGGTTTACTTATCTTGCTTAATCTTCTTGTAGTTGCGTTCTGATTTATGGGAGCCTCAGGCTGAATGGACGCCTGCCATGCTTTATTCTATCCTAAAGCTGGTAATGAGAGTTTTACTTTAAGGTCCTGACTCGAGAGTCTGGTACCTCGCTGAGAGGATATTCCAGTGGCGTAGGGGCACTAGGGTAAGACGACCACCATTTTGCTCTCCTCGTGGACTTTTATGGGCACATCTGCTGGAGGGGGAGGAGTTTAATCAGGCTCTCAAGGGAGAAGATGTGAGATAGTATTATGAGAGGTCTAGGTCCCACTATCTAGACTTTGTATGGACTCATCTCTTGCAGAGGGTACCTCTGGCTGTACGAGCATCTCAGGTAAGCATATGATTATATCAAACACATAGCTTTATACTTTCACTTGTTGTCTACTCTTTTACTTATTTGAATATTCTCAGGCACCAGTTAGAGGACCTACTACTCATGTCAGACCCACTATGCAGGAGAGACCGCCTTAGCGTCCTCGAGTTGAGCATGTGGGTAGCTCGGCTAGCGCACCACCTGTTGAGGACCCTTCCGATTTCCAGTCCCAAATAGTGGCTGGCAGACTGGTTGCTCATCTTGACCTGATGGCCCGGTATTGGATACCTTCTGATGATTTGTCTCGCTAGTCTCTGACATTGGATGAGAGCATAGAGCACGCATTTGTCCTAACAGCTGCTACTTTTTTTCAAATTATCTTCTGAATTAACTTTCATAAAGACTTAGCATCAAAAGTTTACTAACAACTTATTCTATTCATGCAGATATCTCGGAACCAGGGTGAGTATATGTACAGACTGGTTGAGGCCCATCGGAACTACCTGATGTAGGTTACACAGGAATGGAAGGTAATGCATTTTTCTATAGCTATATATATACATGCTTTCATGATTTCTTATCTTTCATTATATCTTGACAGCTTCGAGATGAGCCCAAAGAGGCTAGGGTAGTATCTCTCGAGTGCTAGCTAGCTGCCCTTCAGATAGATGACGATGAGGATGAGGAGAAGGACGGTGATTGAGGGGACGAAGAGCATTCTGGGGATGACGGTGATGATCACGCCGATAACCCCAATAACGACGATGGAGTGGATAATGATGACACGAATGATGGTGATGGAGCAGATGGTGATGATGATGGCACTGGTGAAGAATAGGGGAATTTTTGCTGATATTTTATGGCATAGGGCCCTTGAATAGGATTATCTTTCCTTGCTTGAAGACTAGGAATTTCGGGGTGTTTTGCATAATTGATTTTTTATTTACAAAACCTTCATTACGTGTGCTTGATAAATGTCATAGAATCATATTACATTTTTCTTATGCTTTGGATTGATGAAAGAATAATTTTATTATCCAATTCCCAGTTTCTGATAATTGAACTCGCATACATAGTACAACTTTCTTGTAAAAATAGCAAAATAGCATATGCCTCAGCTGTTGAAGCTGCGTTGCCTCTTCAATGGGGCATCGCTTCATTATGAAGAGGCAATGGAAAATTGCCTTATCACGTAGAGGCGATCGCCTTTACACCCGCATTCTACAGCTATAAAAACCCCCAAATTCCTTCTCTCAAATCCCTAACTCCATTTCCGCGATTCTCTCTTCATTTCTCTTCCTAAACTACATTCTAAGCTCCCAACTATGACTGAAAGAGATCTAAAATAGCTACAACCCATAATGAAAAGCTTGAACGGTGAATTTTGGGCTAGATTAGAACCATTTCATCTATTCGTCTTCCGATTCATGCATGCTAAGAAGATCAATTTCTCATTCTTGCACGTTCTTGCCCAATTTTAGGATTCTCGGAAACATATCTTTTGGTTCAACATGATCGAGCTATACCCCCTGCCTGAGGAGTTTACAGCTATTCTAGGTTATCAACTGGATTCTAACTGTCAGATCGCAGTTTCTTGAATCGAGACCCCAGATTTGCATTCTATTCAACTTCAAATGGCTAGAATGTTCAATCTTCTACCTCAATTCTCTCTTCGTCATATTTTCAACACTGAAATTCTGATTAACACCTTTCTGGAGGTAGTAGCAGTTGTGGATAATAAGGACGTGTGTTGGCCATGGATGATGGCTTGTGCCTCTATGCTCAATTCTTATTTGTATCTTCTTCAAGCAACTATGATTCAAAACTCCTTCACATCCTAGAGCAGGTGGAGGCAGGCCTGAACCCTTTTTCACTTATCTTGGTTGAAATAATCACCGGGCTAGATAACTTCACAGAAATTAGACAATTTTTTAGAAGCCCTTTGCTATTGGACGTTAATTTCCTTCTAATCTCTCTTCATTTACTACTTTTTGTCATCTTTGCTCATTTTTCGTCACTTGTATTCACAATCTGCATAGGCATGGTTTCATGAGAAACTAAGATTGCTGGAACCTCCTAGAGATACTGCACATTATAGGGCTAAGCATTGTCGCACTCTATAACTTCATCCCATCCCAGAAGATGTTCAAAGCTAGCTAGCCACTTTCCCCGATACTCTAATTCAGTAGATGTGCCCATGGTGGAGGCTACAGTATGTGACTGTTTGATCTTATACCCACTGCGTCCCTATAGCTGGACTTTATTTTGCCACTTTCTACAATCTTGCACAACTTTACAGGCAGTATGGATAGAAACAGTTAATCCAAAGCTTGTGCCTGAGTTTGAGCATGGACTTCTTACTCAAAATTTTCTAAACAACTTGACTACAACTTGGCCTCGGAGAATCGTTCAGAGGCATATTGACTACAATGGAGATCAGTCCACTGACGACCAGTACAAAGCATGGGTCCTGTTGCAACAGACAACACTGAATGAATTTATGATAAACAGAATGGTGAGAGGATTGTCAGGATCAAGTGTCCAAGGGGTTCAAAAGAAAAGAAGGCAGAATTAGCTTATGTAACTTAATCTTTATTTGCTTTTCAATGGATGGAATTTCCCTTTCTAGTTAAGCAGTGTGTAATAAGCATTTACTGCAATGTTCAACAATAATAAAGGCAATCTATTCCATTTAAATTAAGCACAAAGCGTTTATATAGATTACTTCTTACATATCTCCTATTATTAGTTAGCTTGCCCTTGCAAGTTTTTCAACTAACTATTTTTCTCCTTATCTCTCCTTTTATATGTCCTTGATTTTTTCCTGGACCACCCCTTTCGAGGTTTTCAATCCAGCAGGACCTTTTTTATTTTCTATCTTTAGTCTCTAAGCACTATTGTACCAGGTTAGGGAAATCCCTCTTAATGTGTCCTAATCCACCACACTCAAAGCACTAAATGATTATTTTCCTACAATCTCCTCCCTCATGAACACAGCCATAATTAAAACAAGATGTAGTCCTTCTAAACGAACCACCTGTACTAGCCATAAGTTGCCTCACAGAACTTTCACTGACATGAGACTGTGTTCCATAATTCTCTGATCCTGACCAAGTACAAGATCCTCTATTATCTTTAAACTCTTCTATCTCTGGCCTTTATGGAGATGTACTAGCTCTCTTGTTGAATTTCTTCTTATTTATTGTCCAGAATGGGGCCTTTAACTTAATTTCTTGCTCTATTTCCTCTCTCAACTTTTCTTTCTCCATTGCCTTCTCAACCCAACCCCTAAAATTCTGGCCTTTATATAGTGATAATTCATTCTTCAATATTTTCTGCAGGCCCTCTTTAAATCTGTAATATTTTTGAGCTTGAGTTGGGAAAATATCTGAAGCATACCTATATAACTCCTTAAATTTATCCACATATTCTCACACTGACATTGCCCCTTGTTTCAAAGCAATGAACTCATCTTACTTTTCAGCCTTGAATGTATATGTCAAATATTCTTTACAGAACTCAACCTTGAACACATCCCAAGTTAGCAGACCTCCATGCAATAATCTTACCCAAGTAAACCAAGCATCTGTCATATCATGTAGAAGGCCATACACATTATCAACTTTATGTGCCTTAGTTAATACAAGAGTATTAAAGGCTTTCTCTGTAGTTCTCAACCATTTATCTACCTCTCAAGAATCAACAGAGCCATTAAAGTCGAATGCCCCACATTTCTTAGCATGCACTATTATATCTCCAGGCCTCCTTCTCTATTCTTAGGCTTCCAAAGTAGCGATAATAGTCTCTGCAAGTACTCTAGGATCAAGTTGCAACACAGGCACAACATGAGGTGGGGGAGGTGGAGGTTGCTCAATTATAGGGGTTCTAGCCTCAGACTCTAACTCAGGATTAGCACTACCCCTAGACTTTACCCAATTACTACCCCGTTGGCCAACACTTCCTTGTCTAGGTGGCCTACCACGATTCATTCTCGGTGGCATCCTATAATATAACAAAAACATTTTCAATAATTTATCAAACTACAGCAAAAACATAGTTTAAAGGACCATTTAACAAAGCTCTGATACCAAAATTGTTACACCTCGTCTCCCGTAGCCCAAGATGGATATTTAAAACCAACCATTAATAAATTATTTAATTTAGTTTAAATATATTATAAATATTGTTATATTTGGAAAAAGAATTTAAATTAATCTCTTTTAAAAGTTTAGTCTTGTTCATATATTACAATTAAATATTTAAATTTTTTTAAATATTAAATATTTATGAATAGTACAATACATATTTATGAATAGTGAAATACATATAAAGTATCAAATAATATAAAAAATTTCATCATCATTTAAAAAAAATTAAAATGATATTACACATTTATAACTAGAAACACAGTAGTGAAAACGTCATCAAGATAATATAAAACACATTTCTAACTGTTATATTACATATAATTAAGCCATTCTTATTTAACTTAAAAATACTCTTTTACAACACTTACATAAACAAAACTAAAAATAAAATAAAATACAAGGTTTCACTAACAAGGATGTTGGCCAACCTTGTTCTGAAACTTCTATCTACAATCACTCAACTCTGTTCATCAACTATCAAGCCCTGCTATCTGAAAATATTTTTAAAATAGAGTAAAATGAGTACAGAAATATTCAGTGAATAGATATATCAAGCAAAAAAAAATTTGGTTAAGCCAAACATAATTAACTTCTCAAATGCTAATAATAGAGTATTTGAAAATCATATTATAATCCACTTGAAATATCAAGGTCATTATTGCCTTCAAACTTATACAAAACTCAGCTGAATAAAACACATATTTTTCAATCATCAAAATAATTTTTCATAAGTATTAACCATCCCTACAATAATCATCATAGTTTTGCCATAACATATAGGCCATCATAAGCATCACTCTCTATGCACACTTGAAGGCTAACCCTTCGACTACATTAGTATGGAACGGTCCTTCTACCTTCACCGTCCTGCAATCAAGGGCCCTGTTGTTTATTGTGCAATAACAATCATCAAAAATCTCAAATTTGCATATATCACCTCAGCACATTCACACATCTCATATAGGGTGGTAATACCCAAAACCAAATACCATTTTCATCAAATAATTAATCAAAATAATTCCATCACATTTACAATTCAATAGAGTATTCAAAATCAAACCACTTCTCATCATAATTCAAATGAATGAAATCAAGTTATTTATAATCTCATTTAATCATTGGATATCCAAAATAATCTCAAATCATATTACAAAATAAAAACATAGAGTAATAACACACTTAGCTTGTGAACTTGAAACCTTAATTGTCTTAAAGCTTGTATCATAACTAGTAATTCATGAGGTAAATAAGCTAAACTCAAAAAATTTCAATACAAAAATTTCAAGTCCATAAAACAACATTGAAAACTCAATTCATTGCTGATATAAAGAGATTTTAAGAGCTTGAACATCTACTCACCAATACAGCCTATAAACATACGAACTCGGTTCACCGAATTTGCTTAACTTACGCCTGCACTTCCCTTTCCTTTTTCAGTACCTAACAAATACAATTTCATTTACAAATCATCAATATGATAATCCCACATGCTACTCTAACAATGCTGTCACTAAATGATATGTATAAAATACAATTAAGCTTAATTCTACAAATCAGCTTCATTGATTCTAAAATAGCTATTTTCAAGTCAAAATTAGAAAAATTGCTTTGACCTCTACAAAAGGAATTTTAACCTCAAATTTTAACTAGAATCAGATATATATGTCTAGTATCTTCAATAAAAATTTCACTTCAATTTCTCAACTATTAAAGGGGTTAAATATAGTTCAACATAATCAGCCTTAATAATCTTGGCAGATAGAGCAACTAAAAGTATGACCTCGATTGACCATGTTACAGATGGAATCAACTCCAATTAAAAACTAAAAAGTTTTAGATAAATATTTTGAGGTTTCCTAAAATCAAACAAAACTTAATTTTTAGTTTCCTAGTTCAACATATACCGGAAATACCGAGACTAGTTCTTAACTCATGAATGAACTCTGTAAAACTGGTTTATAAGCTAACTTTGAAATATTTTTGGGACTTATAGAAAAGGAATTTTGAGTTGAAATTTGAATTGGTATTAGATATATATGTCTATAATATTATTTAAAATTTTCATATCAATAGGATAACCACAAAAAAAATTATAGATAACGAATTACAACTAGTTCAAAGAAATAGACAGATTGAGCAATAAAATATTTTCTCTTATTACCCTAACATAGAGACTGAATCAGATGAATCTCGAAGAATAAAAATTTTTAGATATCTCTTCAAATTTTCCATATCATCAAATAACATTTAATTTGAAGTTCTATAGCTCAATATATGATCGAATTACAGAGACTAATAAATTAGACTTTATGAACCCAAAATCTGTAATTTAAGAATCCTAAATTAAATCAACCAAAATACTTAAAATACTTATCAAATCAAGCACTAAATATTTAGGGATAATGATTAAAGTTTGAAAATTGATTTAGATGTTTGAATCCCTTTTGTATAAATCAGTTGAACTTGAAGAAATCAAGAAACTCTCTAAACTCTCTTTTCTTTTCTTAAGTCTTCTTTCTTTCTTTCTTTCTTTCTTTCTTTTTTTCTATGGCTATAAAGCCACGATGTAGGAAGATATATCTAAAAAAA
>CATIWM010575641.1:0-14563 GCA_949671775.1 Mallotus repandus
ATCCTGATCCAATGAATAGAGAAGATAAGAGAGAATTAAAGATGGACCTGAGATAGATGAAAGGAACAGGGATGAGAAGAAGAGTTGCAATTGCATAAGAGTAAACAATGAAAACATAGTAGCTCATTCCTTTCACAGAAGGTGCTTTGAACAAGTGTTCACTCCCACATTAGTGAATTCTGCTGAAACAATTGGCAAAAGTGGCACTATATCTTTGTAGAAACACCTCTTCCAGGCCATGCTTTCTCTGCTACCTTCTTTACCCGCAAGCCCAATCGAATCAACTATGTGTATAACTCATGTTATGACAAACGAGTTAGTGAGAAGCAAAGGGGATCATTTTGTTGGTGGATGATTATACCAATGCATATTGGTTTTATTCACATGCTTTGCAAATAATACTCTAATCAAGTTTTGCTTTTGTTTTTGGTTTTTTCCTTTTTTAGGACAGAAAAATGATTAGAAATTACCATCATACATCTAAAATATTTCCTGGCAAAAGGTACAAAAAAAAAAAAGCTCTTCTATTTATATGAAAAGAGCATATAGCACCTTAAAATTAATGTCAACTTATTGAAGCTCTTGAATTTTTAAAAGTGGCTCAAATGGACCCTTTTTTAATAGTAACTTAACAGAAGTTAAGTTTTAGTTTCTGAAACTATAAAGGGTACAAAAAAAACCCTTAATCTTGTATTTTAATACAATTAAATCCTAAATATTTTTAATTAATATTTTTATTATAAAATTTATTTTAAATTGTAAAATTATTTTTAAAAGTTTAATTATTTTTTAAAAACTATTTTATACATAAAATAATTTATTTTGAAAAAAAAAGCTCTATTATAAAATTTTAACAAATTCTACACTTTACTGGCCAAATAAAATTATTAAACTTTATTTGGCTAATAAAATTTTATTTAGAAAAACTATTAAATTTTAGTTGATTGGAAAAATTAATAAATTATTTTTAACCAATTAAATTTTATTAAGAAAAATTCATAAATTTTATTTGGCTAGTAAAATCTAATTAGAAAATTATTAAATTTTATTAACCAATAAAATTTTACTTAGAAAAATTATTAAATTTTATTTGGCCAATAAAATGTAAATTTATCATAAAAAAATTATTACACAACATTTTTTAAGAATAAAATATTTTGATTCGTATAATAATGTTTACAAGAATCAAAATTTTTACACTATAAGATCATTTTTCAAAAAAATATATACTGTAAAATATTTCAGATCAATAATTTTTACACTATGAAATAAATTTGGCAAATAATTTTATGCCTTAAATTATTTTTTTTAAAATAAGTCATATATGCTTTAAGATAAATAATTTTTTAAAAGATAATTTTGGACTCTGAAATAAATCCTAAAATAAAAAATTAATTAATAAAAACAAATAAATATTTTGAATTTTAAAATTATTTAGGATTTAATTGTATTAAAATAAAAAATTAAGGGTTTTTTTATACCTTTTGTTGTTTCAAAAATTAAAACTTAACTTCTGTTAAGTTATTGTTAAAAAATAATTTATTTGAACTATTTTTAAAAATTCAAGAGTTTTGATCAGTTAATATTAACTTTAAGATATTATATGCTTTTCTCATGTAAGTTCACCGTTTGACATATTTAGTCTGCTGGTTGGTGTTTCTTATCATATGGCCTTATTGACAAGTTTTCTTATATTAATTAATGCTAATGCTTATATATATTTTTTTGAACTACTTGCTAATGCTTATATTGGCTTACGCATGTCTGCAATGTTAATATATTTTATATTATCATTGTCCATTAGTAGCAATAATTTAATTTGCCATTATATATATATATATATATATATATATATATGGATGTATACACCTCCATGTAGACTAAGAAATTATTAATTAGTTTTTTTAATGGTAAAAAAAAAAGATTATTAATTAGTTTTTTTTAATGGTAAGAAAATAGTTTTTTTTCCTCCACTACCACATTAAAATATGTCACAGATAAATCTTATTTTATCGGTTAATTTTAATTAACCAATAATTTTTTTGAAGCTTTAATTAACCAATAATGAAAATTCTTGGTAATCCCAATTTATAGTCAACAATCGTGGTTCAACAAAAAAAAATTTATAGTCTACACTCAACCGAAAATATCTTCAATTTTTCAATTTTTTTTTCTATCTTGTGGTTAGGAATATCAGAAGAGTAGGGTCTGCAAACATCAGCAGCAGGGGCTGTCTCTTTAAATCAGCTGTCCAAAAAAAGATAAATTGATAATTGATTTTGTTACATTCCTTGCGTATCACATAATAATCATTGAAAAAAAGAAAAGCATAAACACTCCCATTTTTTTAACCACAAAAAAAAAAAAAAAAAACAAAACTAGTGATAAATTACAGGAGCCACTAGCGCAATCAGAGAGACAAAGAGAATACATTACTTAGGTGATTAAATTGGGTGGCCACGGTTGACGGTTCCACCTTCGAAACTGGCTTTACTTTGGTTCAAAATCGGTTCTGGTTTGATTGATTCTAATTTCAATTTAATTTTAGTTCGATTTTTTTGTTCGATCGGTTTAATAAGTTAATTTTTTATTTTTTTATTTTTCAATTTTGTATTAGAATTGCCAGTTTACAGTGAAACCGATTTTGAACTAGTTTCTTTCATGATTTTAGGCCAGTTTGAACTAAGTTTGGTTCAGATTTTAACTGGACCGATTCAAGCTGGTTTCGGGCCAGAACCAACCCGTCGGCTCATGACCACCCTTAATTAATAGACCAGCAAGGAGATCAAAAGAAAAGTTTATTGCAGGTTTTGCCACCCAATTTGCAATTATGTTTCCTTCTCTTTCAACATGACCTAACTAGAAAGTTAGGAACACAATATATTTTAGACTAAAACTGTGCATCAGTCTATTTGTTTCAGTTAGGAGGAGGGGAATCAATTTTTATTCGATATAAGGAAATGTGTAAACCAAATTGAGCTGAATATTTGTATAAATTGTTTGGTTCGGCAGACTGAAAAATTTGGTAATATTAGTTCTAAAAGTCGGTTAGGCTCGGTTTGGGTTGGACTAAAATAAAAATACAAACATAAAAAATTATACCACTAACATTATGTGGGCCAAGTCCATATTCTTTATATAAAAGATAGATACAAAAAATAAGTCTATACTACTAAAAGTTATATAAGTTTGAATATGATAGATACAAAATGTAATTGGTGAGCTGAGACTTCCACCCAAAAAAATATAAAGCCAGCCACAAAAGCTTCCATCAAAATAAATAAAGTCTAAATCATATATGTTGCATATTATGCAAAACAAGGATTGCAAAAAAAAAACAATTCTTCCACCTAAAAATATTTATGGTTCCTGCTTTTCAACACAATAATAGAACTAGCAACAATCAGTAATTTGAATAATAAAGTGGAAAGAGTTAAGGACACAATAATTTAAGGAGTTCGATTCAAGAATTGAATCTACATCTCCACCCAACTTATTCATAAGTTAGGATTTTGAACACCCATACCAATCTATTTCTTTGAGATTGTGTTTACAAGAGTTTAAGGCTCACACTTAAACCTTATACAAACAAAAGTTTTCTTGGCATATTGCTAAACCAAATCCCAAGTGTTTTAGTGTCTAACACTTAAACCAATTCCACCTAGCACTAGTTCATCACTTCCCTTTCTTAACCAAGAAATATAAGAAGAAGAGAAACCTAGTCTAGCTCACAAAACCACACTCAAAATAGAGTTAATTACAAAGAGTTGAATTTAGAAATTTTGTAAGTGTTGAATGCTAAGAGAAAATTTGTTCACCAACTTATCTAACTTCTTAAATTAGGTTTAATGAGGTGTATTTATAGTGAAAAGATGACACCGTAGTTGTTGGAACTGTAAGAGCTCATAAACACCTTCATCTCCCTTTAGTAATCGCTATTCAGTTTTTTTGCAGGAGATAGTCCAGTCACGGTCGTGATGGTAGTGGTCATAGTCGTGACTCTTCCTCTTGCACTTTTAAATGCAGCTTCTTCCCCCTTTTTTTGGTAGAGATAAATGTCTCTTTGTATAAGACTCTCTCTTGATTTTTTGACACCTCATCAACTTCATGCACATAGCTCCTCCTTCTTTTCCTTAATTTGAAATCAAACCCTCAACTCATTTCCTTTTAAAGACATCATTAATTATTTTAGCCAATTTAGGCTTAAAATAATATTAAGTCAATAATATTAATTTTCACTTGTATTTCTCTAGGACATGGATGTTACACTTCTTCCCCTTTAAAAAGGATTTTATCCTCAAAATTTGGATAGCAATCTCACCAACACGATAAAATTGAAGATAGCAAATCCTAGTACTGTTGTCTAATATCCTCTTATATTTCCCACGTTGCTTCCTCTTGAGAATGATTTTTTCATAACACCTTGACTAATGGAATAGCCTTATTTCTCACCACTTTTTGATCCTTAGCTAAAATAACTATAAACTTTTCTTCATAGCTCATATTTTCTTTTAATTCTGCTGGTTGCTCTTGCAAAATATGCGAGCGATTACTTCTATACCTCCACAACATTGACACATGTAACACATTATGCACTCTTACTAACTTGGGTGGTAACGCTAACTGATAAGCTATAGGTCTCATATGTTCCATCACTTCAAATGGTCCGATATATCTTGGGCTTAATTTTTCTCATTTATTATAGGTAATCGCACACTTCCACGATGATATCTTCAAAAATACTTTATCACCTATATTATACTTAATATCGACCCGCTTGAGTTTTGTATAGCTTCGCTATCTATCTTAAGCGGCCTTGAGATTAGCTCGAACCACTTGGATATTATCAATGGTCATTTGGACTAATTTTGGACCAAAAAATTTTCTTTCTACAACTTCTTTCCAGTAGATTGGTGTTTTACACTCCCACCCATACAGAGCCTCAAATGGTGCTATATTCAGACTAGTTTGGTAGCTATTATTATAAGCAAATTCCATTAATGGCACTTGTTTATCCTAATTTCTGCCAAAGTCTAAAGCACTGGCTCTCAACATATTCTCACCAAAGTCTAAATTCCATCAATGGCACTTATTGTCCATCTGTTTGAGGATGGAAAGTAGTACTAAATCTTAATTTAGTACTTAAAGCTTCTTGTAATCTCGGCCAAAATCGTAAAGTGAATCTCAGATCATGACCTGAAGCAATCAAAACTGGCACTCCATGAAGTCTTATCACTTATTTAATGTACATTTCTACTAACTTATTCAAACTTTAACTTATCTTTATTGGCAAGAAATGCACTGCCTTGGTTAGTCGATCCATAATTACCCATATAACATCATTTCCTTTTTGAGTCTTTGGCAAACCAACTACAAAGTCCATCGTAATATATTCCCATTTCCATTCTGGTATGGGTAGAGATTGCAATAAACCAGCAGGATACTTGTGCACAACTTTAACTTATTGACAAGTTAAGCACTTGGAAACATAATATACTATGTCTTTCTTTATTTCTTGCCACCAATAATGTTCCTTCAGAGTTCTATACATTTTTATACTGCCTGGATGCATTGCATTGGCAGAGCAATGAGCTTCTTTTAAAATCTCTTTTCTTAAGTCATCCATATTCGAAACTAATATACTCCTTCCCAGTCTCAATATACTATCACAATCATAAGACACTTCTTCTTGTAATTTTTAATCTCCTTTTGTAACTCTTTAACTTCGCTATCAAACATTATGCTTGCATACTTCTTTCCATAAGTAGTGGCCTTACTTTTAAAGTTGCCTAAATACCTCTTGAACAAGTCAATTTTGCACCTATATTTCTTTGTTCCATTAACAATGGTACTTTTAAAATGTGCATGTAGTATATATTTCTTGTCAATTTTTGACTAAGTGCATCTGCCACTACATTAGCTTTACCAGGGTGGTATTTAATAATGCAATCATAATCCTTTAATAATTCCACCCATCTTTTTTGCCTCAAGTTTAATTCCTTCTGGCTCATGATATATTTCAAACTCTTGTAATCGGTGAAAATCTAGCACATTTCACCATACAAATAGTGCCTTAAACTTTTTAGCATAAAGATTACCGCAACCAACTCAAAATTGTATATGGGATAGTTTTGCTCATGGAGTCTTAGTTGCCTTAATGCATAAGCAATCACCTTCCCATCGTGCATCAATGCACAACCAAGTCCTTATCGTGAAGCGTCACTATACAACATATATTTGCCTCCTTCAACTGGTAATGATAACACTGATGCAGTAATCAACTTCTCTTTTAGAACTTTAAAGCTTTATTGACATTCAGGAGTCCTGTCAAACTTCACGTTCTTTTCAATAGCTTTGTCAAAGGAGATGCAATTATTGAAAAGTCTTGGACAAATCTCTTGTAATATCGTACCAAACCTAAGAAACTTCACATTTCTATCACATTCTTACGTGGTTCCCAGTTCATAATTGTAACAACTTTATTAGGATCAACGTATACCCCTTCCATGGATATTATATTTCTAGAAATAGTACTTTATCCAACTAAATTCATATTTATTAAACTTTATATACAATTGTTTATTTCTCAAAATCTCCAACACTATTCTCAAATGCTCTTTATGCTCCTCTTTTAACTTTGAATACACTAGAATATCATCGATGAACACGATTACAAACTTGTCCAAGTATTGCTTCAACATTCGATTCATCAAGTCCATGAATGCAGTTGGTGCATTTGTCAATCCAAATGGCATCACCAAGAAGTCATAATGTTTATATCTCATTCTAAAAGTAGTTTTAGAAATGTCTAACTCCTTAATCCTTAATTGGTGATAATCAGACCTCAAATCTATCTTTGAAAATACCGCTACTCCTTGCAATTTATTGAATAAATCTTCAATTCTTGGTGAAGGATACTTATTTTAAATAGTAAACTTATTTAGCTATCTATAATCGATGCACTATTGTAACAATCTATCCTTTTTCTTCACAAACAACAAAAGCGCACCCTGAAAAAAAAAAACTAGTTCAGATAAATCCTTTATACAATAACTCTTGTAGTTGCACTTTTAACTCCTTCAGTTCTGTTGGAGCCATTTAATATGGTGGTTGGGAAATAGGTGTCATAGCTAGCAATAATTCAATTTCTCTTTCAGGCAGCAGACTTGGCAATTCTTCTAAAAACACACCCTCAAATTCATTCACAACAGGTAATTCATTTATTGGCACCTCTTCTTTACTTTTATCTATCATAGAAGTTAAGAAAGCTTCACAGCCTTCTCTTAAAATTTCATCGCTGTTATAGTTGAAATTATCTTAGTGGATGCTTTCTTACCTTTGCTTACAAAACTTATTTTTCATCTTCCACTTTGATTATACTTGCCGTTTATAGTAGTTCACATTTGCCCGACATTGACTTAAACCGTCCATACCAAGTTTAACATCAAACCTGTCAATTAGCAATGATATAAAATTCCACTTTATTTTAGCTTCTCCCATTCTCACTGAGACATTTTTTATAATTATCTCACATATCACAATTGTCCCTATTAGCATACTCATGATTACAAGATCTATTCTATCATAGAACTTAAGATTATAATGCATGGCAAATGCAAATGACATAAATGGGAATGTAACATCAGGATCAACTAGAATATGTGCTAATTGTAATACCATTGCCCTTGATCATAAGATAAGTGTTGCATATAGTTAGGCTAGTGTATTAGATTGAGCCATGACTTATACTCGATCAAGGAGCAGGAAGTTTTAAATTTTAATGACACTTAAAATGAGTAAAATTGTAAGAAAAATGGATGAGAAGTAAAAATGAAGTAAACATTGAGGATTAAAAATTTTAGGTATGATATGGACTCAATTAAAACAACTAATTAACTTAGAATCAACAACTGAAAGTTTGAGGGTTAATAAGTAACACTAGCACTTCATTAAAGGATAAAAGGGGCATTTTACACTTAAATCTATCCTAAAAAGCCCTAGAATCTTCCTTAAATTATGGTTTGTTGCATATAAGTTTATATGCTTAAGAATAAAGTAATGAAACAACACTTCCTTAGAAAAGAAAGAGAGGGAAAGAGAGGGAAAGAGAGGAAACTTGATTCTACTTATTGGTGCTGACTTTTCAAGTAGCTTTTGAAGATATAAAACACATTTCAGGCTGTAAGCTTTATTCTAAAAGCCTGTGGTGATTGATTTGGTAAGTAATTTTAATGTTTTCATGGATTTGAGTTAGGGTTCATAAGCTGCAGTTCTCAGGTATGATTTTCTTAGTTTTTTAGTCAATGTGTTTTGATCCTATTGTGAGCTAAAAAGCTTCAAATTAGGTGTTTTTTTATGGTATGAAAACTTTAAAGAGTTATCTAAAACTTTGTCTCTTTAAGATTAAGCTGATTGAGTCTCTAAGTTAGTCTAATAAGAGAAATCATTTTGTTGCTTAATATATCAGTTCCTTTGACTTGATTGTATTAAGACATCTATACCTCCCTCTATAGTTATTCAAATAAGGTAAAATTTTGATAGCATATAATAGACACATAGATCTAAACGTTTTTAAAATTTAAGTTCAAAATTTATTTTTTAAGTTGTTTAAAGCTCTCAAAATTAGGCAGGAAAATAACCTTTTTAGAATTAATGTACCTAATTTGTAGAGTTGAGTTCCATTGCATATGTTGCATGTAATTAATAATTTAGGAGCTGCATGATTAAAAAAGTATATAGGATTGTTATATTGGTGATTTATAAATGAAATTACATGTGTTAGGTGCTGGAAAAGGCAAGGAGTGCAAACTAAGCTATTTGGTAAATCGGTTGTGTGTGTTTTATAGGCTGTTTTGGTGAGTAGATGTTTAAGCCCTTTAACTCTTTTTATACATCAATAAAAGAATCTTTTTAATGTTGTTTCATGAATCTAAATTGATGTATTTGATAGTCTCTAGCTCCTTATCCAGTCTCTTTTGCTCTATGGCTTTCTCAATCCAACCTCTAAATAATGTGCCAATATACAAGTTTAGCTTCCCACGTAAGGAGATATGTAATCCATCTCAAAATTTCTCAATTTTTATTTCCTCAGTGGGGTAGACATCTTTAGCATACTTGTACAAGTCTTCAACCTTGCTAGTCATTAAATCTTGAGCCAAATTAACAAAGACTACTTTTTTCTATTGTCGATATGTTTCAGTTAGATATTCTTTATTGAACTCTTCTTTAAATACTTGCCAAGTGAAAGCTTCTCCAAAATAGGTTCTTAACTCGATTGAACTCATCTACCTTGTCAAACATTGGGCCATACACATTTTTAGCCTTCTCTTCATTTGTTAGTTGCAATGTGGTAAATGCTTATCCACTATCTTGATCCACTTGTCAGCTTGTCTAGGGTCTAACTTGCCATGAAAATCATATGCCCTACATTTCTTGGCATGTTTGATAATATCTCTCAGCTTCTTGTACTTTTCTTTTTTAGCCATCATAATTGCCATTGTGTGTGCCAAATCAGTAACATCAATGTGCACTACTGGTGGTGCTTGCAGATTCAATCACTTGCTCTACAGATAGCTGAGGTTGATAATTATTATATGCTCTCCTTGGCACATTCTCAAAGATTGATACAGACATAGCTAGTACCAAACTACCTTATTCACTACCTGTGAGTGCATTAGGTATTTCATCATTCTTGTTGCCAATATATACTAACGATGGAGATGCCCCGCTGTGATGCTCGATTCCTAGTCGATTGATTAGCCCAATCTACAAGATCATTTTGATTTTGCAGGTCTCTTCGACCTCAACCTCTACCACTGCCACGACCTCCTCTAAGACCACCTCTAATTCTTGCCATCTATCAATATCCTAAAATTCAAAATTAAACACTTCAATATTACTTGCTATCAATCTTAAATTCGTAACTAATATCCTCTAAAATTAATATTCCTTAATGTATACAAAATCTAACAACCTAGAGCTCTGATACCAACTTAATCTGTAACACCCCTTCCCTCCAGTACCTAATCGAAAAACCCCATTTGATGGTGGCACTGTTAGAGAGGAGCGTTACCCAATGACTAAGCACACAAATTCATAATAATCCATTAATATAATATCTCATGAATTGTAGATGACATACTTTTTTCAATTTAATAACTAACTCTAAATAATTTCAAGATGGCAAGTAGCATTTAATTTTATAGCTTAACATATATGTCCATAATAAAGTGTCTTATCGCCATTACAAAAACATCCATGATATAAATATGAGAATATAGGTTATACAGAAATTTAAGCAAAATACATGAATACTAAACAACACCAATAACCTTATCTCTACGAGCTTTTATCCGAGACTAGATGTGCATCCCTAAACCTACACGTCCCTAGCCTAGGGCTCACTCTTATACACCTATCTCAAGTTTTAAAAAAGTCAACTACAGAATATGGGGTGTAGCTTGGCCATAAAATAAACAAAAAATGGAGATGTGCCAATCTAACTCAAATCCAAGTCAGGGTGACCTGCACATCCTCAGTAATCTCATAGAAAACTAGGATCGTGTTGCACACACTGTCTAAGTGCACCCCTCTGATAACTAGTATACGAAAAGAGGCTTCTATAGGCTTAACAACTAATCTAAAGGCTAACTCTGCATCCATATCATGAAATATAATGTGTCTCACAACAGTCTCGGTCAAGGTCACCTCATAGGTCATCGTGGCCCATTATACTGCCATCCTGATTATCTTTAGCTATAAAAAAAATTATACAACCTATACTGGAAAATATAAAAGAGAAACAAGTGTGAGTAATTTCATAAGGAATTAAACATAATTTAAGAATACAAGAAATCAAAATAGAAGAGTCCTTAACAAATAAGTAAAAATCAAGGTTCGACATAACATAAAAATTATATGAGCATTTTCATTCCAACAATACAATATTTATGTTCCAGTCTTAAGTTTTTCAAGTTGTAAACACCCGAATTTATTTTGAAAATTTTAAAATATATTTTGAGACTTGCAGTGTTAATAAATATTTTATTAATACTGAGATTATTATTTTGTGAAATTAATTTTGAATAATTGGTGATGAAAATTATTTTAATTATTAGTTTATAAAAGTGGGTTAATTTTATTTTAATAAAATTATTTTATTGTGCATTTTAAGATTTAGAGAGAGAAATTGATTTTTATGTAGTATTCTTCTATTATTGTTATTAGTATTATTATTTAAAAAAAAGGACAAGAACAAAAAAAAAAAAAATTTCGTGAAGTGGCAGTAGCCACTTCACTTCTTCTTCCTCATCACCCATCACCATTTCTTTTCTTTCTTTCTTACTTCCACCATTTCCGACCAGCAGCCACAGTCATCACCAACCTCTTGCCAGCTGTAGCCACCTCGCCGTTGCCTGACCGCCGTCCAACAGCAGCCCTCTTCTCCTATCGCTTCGGTTCGGTTTGGTTTGGTTTTGGTCGGTTTGTAATTTTTGACCGGCGACTTTTTCGACGTCCCCAGCTAGAAATCTTTAGTTCTTTAGCTTCCTCATCCTCTAGACTTCCCAAATCCTTAATTTGTTTAAGGATTTAACTCCGGTAAGCCTCTCAAAATTCGATTTTTAGTTTATGTGTTCTTGAGTAAATTGTTGTTTTAAGGCTTGCTATGGGATTCAGTTACCTTATGTATCCCCAATCCCTAGTGCCGGTCACGAACCTTCGGTTCGGATCATGACAAAGTTGGTATCAGAGCCATTGTTTTATTTTCGGCTCTAATGATATTTGAGTTGCGCTTTTCTTGAACTGTTGCGGTAATTAGGTTGATAAATGTCAATGTTGTCCTCGTTGCTTCTAGGCTTTTATGTTGTGTCTGTCCCTTGTTATGTTTTAAATTTGTTTCGTTTTGTCTTTTCAGAATGAGAAGGAGAGCACGAAATGATGAACAGTGTATGATGATGATGAACAGTCCGTATAGGATGAGATTCCTCCCCCTACTCCTCGTAGTAAGGGCAGAGGTAGGGGAAGAGGTAAAGGCAGACAGAGAGCAGAAGTAGCTCAGATGCAAGAAGAAGAGCGGCATGTAGGACCAGGAATTCCTAAGGTTAATCCTGCAGCTTTTGCAGCTGGAATGGCAGGAATTAACCAAGGCTTGGTAGCTCTGAATCAAGCCATGCCTTTAGTTCAGCAGAGGAATTAGGGAATGTCTGATGCAGATGTAGCGCTACTGTACTCCAGAGTGGGGAGAGTTTCTTTTGATGGCACTAGAGATGCTTTAGATTTTCTTAACACCATTGAGGCCAGGACTCGGACAGGTTACTCGGATTATCAGAGGATTATGATTGTGGAGTTATCTATTCAGACTGCAGCTCAGGATTGGTTCATGCAGTCCATTCAGCCCTGCATGACCATGATGTCTTGGTTGGAGTTTAAGGAACAGTTTTTGAAGTACTTTTGTCCAGTATCAATGAGGGATAACTTCAGATGGCAGCTACTGCACATTAGTAAGGGTGATAGGTCAGTGGTAGACTACACCCATGAGTTTCTCAGACTGGGTCATCATGCACTTGATGTGATGCAGGATGATAGGAGAGCGGTAGAGTTATTTGTGATAGGTTTAGGTGTAGCCTACATCAGCATCCAGACTACAGGCCGGACATTGGACAGTGTTATTAAGGAGGCTCGACAGCTAGAGTGACGCCACATTATGCATGACACTATTTTTGACCCATATGCGAGTAGCAGCAGTGGAGTAGTGATGACTCAGGGGATTCAACAGCCTATGTTTTAGATGGGCAGTTATGGCATTCAGACTGCGGGCACTTCTCAGCAGGGTTTTCGAAGTAGTCGGGCACATAGGACTAGCCGACACAGCAGACGGAGCAACAGACCTCTGAGATTTGGACCTGGAGCTAGTAGTGGTAGTAGCAGTCAGAGCTCAAGACAGGGTAGTTCAGGCTCAGGGCCCAGTGCATGCCCTACTTGTGGTCGAGTGCATCAGGGACCATGCCATTTGCTGACTGAAGCCTGCTTCAGGTGTGGGCAGATAGGACATCTTGCCAGAGCTTGTCCTAATGCTGGATATCAATCTTCTTTTGCCCAGGGATCTTCATCATCAGTTGCTCAGCCATTTCAGCAGGTGCAACAGCCCTATCAGGCACCTTTGTACCCTCTGCAAAGGCCGACTCAGTTTATGGGCCAGTAGGGCCAAGGTTCAGGATGCATATTTGGGGGTAGACCGAGTGGTAGAGGATTCACTCAGCCTTCCAGTTCTCAACAGGTTGGCCGTGGACAGGCAAGAGTGTTCACTTTGACTCCTCAAGATGCGCAGGCATCTAATGCAGTTGTAGCAGATACTCTCTCAGTGTGTTCTTTTGAAGCTAGAGTTTTATTTGATCCTGGTGCATCGTATTCTTTTGTTTCGCCTATTTTTACTTCGAGGATGGAGTGGTAACCATCCAAGTTGTTATTTCCCTTGTTTTTAGTGACTCCACTTAGTGACGAGTTGGAGACAGACATATTCTTTCCATCTTGTCCCGTGTTGATAGAAGGTGAGTTGCTCACGGACTTGGTGTTATTGGATGTGATCGACTTCGATGTGATCTTAGGGATGGACTGGTTAGCTTGCCACTATGCCATGCTGGATTGTCATGAGAAGGTGGTAATTTTCAGAATCCCTAATGATGAAGAGTTTCGATTCAGAGGCGAGAAGAGTTCAATGCCTTAGAATCTTATTTTTGCAATCACAGCTAGAAAAATGCTTAGTAGAGGATGTAAAGGCTATTTAGCTATGGTCAGAGATACAAAGGTGGACTTTGGAGTACTTGAGAAGGTGCCAGTGGTGTGCGAGTTTCCTGACATTTTTCCTGAAGAATTACCAAGATTGCCACCAGACAGAGAGATAAAATTTTGTATCGATGTTGTACCTGGTATGGATCCTATCTCTATGCCACCTTATAGAATGGCGCCTGCAGAGTTAAAAAAGCTCTGTGAGTAGTTGTAAGAGTTGCTTGATAATGGTTTTATCAGACCTAGCACATCGCCTTGGGGTGCACCGGTGTTATTTGTGAAGAAGAAAGATGTTAGTCTTCGACTTTGTATCGACTACTGACAGTTGAACATGGTCACCATCAAGAACAAATATCCTCTCCCAAGGATTGATGACTTATTTGACCAACTTCAAGGAGCTCAGTATTTTTCTAAGATTGACTTGAGGTCAGGTATCATCAGTTGAGAATTAGAAGTGGAGATGTATCTAAGACTGCATTTCAAATGAGGTATGGCCATTATGAATTTTTGGTAATGTCCTTTGGGTTGACTAATGCCCTAGCAGCCTTTATGGACTTGATGAATCGAGTATTTAGGCCATACTTGGACTGATTTGTGATTGTCTTTATTGATGATATCTTGGTCTATTCAAGAAGTAAGGAGGAGCATGCAAGGCATTTGAGGTTTGTGCTTCAAACTTTGAGGGATCATCAATTGTATGCTAAATTTTTGAAATGCGAGTTTTGGTTGGGTCAAGTGGCATTCTTAGGCCACGTGGTATCCAAAGATGGCATTCAAG
>CATIWM010575674.1:0-15898 GCA_949671775.1 Mallotus repandus
CTAACGTGGGATCCAATCTAAAATGTCTAATAATATGTTAGAATAGTAAGTAAATCATCAACTATTATTTTAATAAACAAAACTATTAAATAAACCACTATTATTTCTCCAATAATTTGAATGTTAAAGAAAGTCTAATACCCATATATTGAATGACACATATAATTGTTAAAAAAATAACACAACTAAAATGTGGAATTTAAAAACTAATAAAAAGGATTGCAAAACAAGAAATATACAGAGTCAAACTTCACATCAACAGCCAAAGAAGTCTAAATATTCTACAGTTTGTCAAATATATACATGCATCAGTGCAAACTTCATGACATAAAAAATTATAAATTTAATATCAGTTTTTATAAAAATATTATATGAATTTAATTTAAACAAAATTTTAATTTTAATTCAATATATTGTATAAAACAAAATTGATGTATTTATATAACTATATACATAAAACTAACAAAATACAAATTTTTTATTGGAATTAAACTGCATCCAATCTATTCAGGATTTGTCCAACGCAGTTTTATCAAATTAATTTTAAATTTTTATTTTTTAATTTTTCAAAATTAAACCATAAGATAAACTTTTAAAATCAAATTTTCAGAAAGATTAAAAAAATTAATAGTTTAATATATATTCTCAAAGAAGCTAAAAATATAATTTTTATTTTTGAAAAATTGTACCAAAGTTTGGATCTTATGATAAATGGAGACAGAGTTGGAATCTACACACCACAATTTTGCTTCACGTCTATAATGTCTCTTTCATTTTGCAATAATACATTTTTCAAAATAATTATTCTTACATTTGGAGTGGAGGGGCTACCAAAAAAGGACATAACATAGCATTCTTTGAAGCACATCACTTCAATACCAACCAAACAAATGTTTGAAGCTTATCAACACCTCAAGATGATGATGATGATAATGATAATAATAATAATAATAATAATAATAATATGCATTTTTAATTGATTAAGGTATATATTTTATTTGATTAACATTTTAAATTTAACATTTTATTATAGTAAAATATTTATTAATTAACGTAAAGATCATTTAACTTAAATTTTCTTTTAAATAAAGTGAAAGATCAAATACTGTAAATTTTTCTTTTCAATCGGATGGAAATTAATATAATAAGTGAATAATGACAATATATAGTTTAGAATAATTTAAATTAACAATCTTTTAATGATAATTTTTACAATTTTAAATAAATTTTATCAATAATTTTTATGCTTTAAAATTATTTTTAAGAAAATAAGTAACATATACTCTAAAATAAATTTTAAAATAAAATGTTGATTAATAAAAAATATTTTAAAATATTAAAATATTTAAGATTTAATCATACCAATTAAAGATTAAGAATTTTTTGTAGATCAAAAGTTAAAATTCAACATTAAATATTAAGGAAATGATTTATTTAAATTATTTTTAAAAGTTTATGAGTTTTAATTTTTTTTAATTTAAAGTATTAAATGCTTTTTTAATGAAAAGTCGAAAGTTTTTTTTTTTTTATATTTTGTCCAAATTTTTCTTGGCTGAATGAATAATTTCTCCCTTTAACTTTACAAGATTAATTTCTAATACCTCTTAACTTCTATTATTTTTTATTTAACTTTTAAACTCTTAATTTTTAACATTTTTCATCCTTAAATTTGTACTTTTTAATTTTATTAAACTCATACAGTAAGCAAATTGACAAATATTGATTTTAAATGCTTTTAAATCAATCGTGGAAAGTTGAGAGGTGAAACAATGCATTTGCCCATTTTCTTTAATTAGATGAAAATTAATATAAAAAGTCAACGATGACGGTCCCTTTCATTCTCTTTTTAAAATTACGGTCCCTCTCCTTGTAGGGTAAAAATCTAATTTGACACGTTAGCAATGATTTTTTTTAAAATGAAGTGGGAATTAAATGCAAAAGTCAATGGTGGCATTCAAAGTGTACATAGTACATCTAATCGGTGGCTCTAAAGCTAAGGTTCCCAGACTTAAAAGATTCAATTCGTGATAGTGTTAAAAATTATTTTGATTTCATGCACGGGGCAACAGTCTTGGTCAATGTTTAATATTTTCTCTCCCATTAACACTAAAAAACGTAAAATTAGATATACAGTTATTTTAAAAATTATTGAGATAAATATTTATTTTTTTCAAAATTTTTCATAAATCAAATTTAAATTAATCAAGTTCTATAAAATATCAAATATGTGACAATCTTATAAAAAAAAAAAGCGACACAGTAAGAAAAAATATATATATTTTAGGAGTAAAACGATGATAAGATCAGTATTTCATGGTGGACTATATAATATCATTATATTACGTGTAAGGTAACTTGAACTTCCCTCCTTTTCCTTGTAAAGTTAAAAAAAAAAAAGACCCTCTTTTTTAGTATAATTTTTCCTAAAAAAGGTATTTCCATCAATTCAACTACGCCACATGTAGACCGAAATCTCGTCTCTGCTTTAGCTGTTACATTTTTATTATATACGTAGACAACAGCTCGTGTTCTGCTTCTCCTTTTCACCTCAGGTTGGGTGGTGACATTGATTTGATTCAAATCAATTTCATCCCAAATCGAAAAATCCCAGTTGGTTTTTTTTGGAAAAAAAAATGGGCAGTTTTGGAGCGATTTTGAGACACCCAGATGATTTTTACCCGTTATTGAAGTTGAAAATGGCAGCTAGACATGCAGAGAAGCAGATCCCACCAGAACCTCACTGGGGTTTCTGTTATTCTATGCTTCATAAGGTGTCTCGTAGCTTTGCTTTTGTTATTCAACAACTCGGCACTGAACTTCGTGATGCTGTGAGTCTCTAATATTTTGTTTTAAACAGAAAAATTTGTCTGTTCATTTTTGATGGGCCATTTAGAGTTCTTTGGAAAATTCAGATTCTATGTTTAAATCTTATGCTGCTGTTGCTGTTTAAGATCTTTTCTTGCTACGAATTGGTTCTAGATTTGTTTGATTTTAAGATTGACTTGATGTGTTTAGGCTGCATTTTATGGGAATCCACAGGTTATTGAGAAATTTTGAATCTTGTTGAGACTAAATTGATTTTTGTTCCTTATTCTTTTCTTTGAGGTCCTAAATCTCCTTTTTCTTGGTTTAATTAGAGATACACCTGATCTTTTGGAGTAAATGGAAGTTTTTGCTTAAAATTGGAAACAATTTTTTTTTTTTGCTTTTGTCAAAACCGAGGGTGCTTTTAATAGAAATTTTCAGAAAAACCCTTTATTGAAACAAAAGCAAAATGATTTCGTGGCTAAGTAATTTTGCTTTCAAAGCCTATGACCGGTGCCTTGAATTGCACCCCAAATATAATATAAAGCAACCTCGATTTGATAAAGCTTTTTTGTTAATTGTTGAAAAATGTTGAATGGCTTTTGGAATGTGAGCAAAATAAGCCTGGCATTGGCAATTTTTAAGTTTCTTGGTCTTCTGTTTTTGTGGATATTGTTTCAGTTTATAATTTTAAGCACTGCACAATTGATGATGCTTTTGGAAATTGTATGGAGCATAACTGCATATTAATCCAGTGAAATATTGTAGTTGAGGAGCTGAAGTCTAAACTGAGCATAATGGAGGAATAAGATCTGTTAAATGTTAAATGGAAATTGAGGCTGGACTGACTTGGCCTAATCATATTTTTACAATTGATCTACAAATTTAGCTGTATGAGCCATTGTTTATCTGCTGCATCTAGGTTCTTAACTAGGTAGAACGATATGAATCAGGGGTCTTTACTTCGGGTTTCTTTTTTTTTTTTTTGGAGAGGATTGTGGATACATGTCTTTTTCTTGAAATGATGGTTGCTGCTGGTCGCAATCCTGGATACTTCACCACCCGATTACCATTTAAGCCCCTAGGCAGTTGGACTCTTCTAATCAGAAATTTTTTGTGCAGTTGCATACTGTTAATCTGTCTTGAATTGGTTTTTTAGCCCAAGTACATTTGCTGATCAAGTTGCAGAATGTGCATGAATTAAACAGCAAAAGATTGGGTTTGTTGCACATGAGGTTACCAAACTTTACACTAAATTTCATTTTAGTTCCATCACTTTAATTTGTATCTTTTTGGTTACAAAACATTGATTTTAATTACACAGAGAAGTCACTCAAAATAATTTTGGCTAATTTAGATGATGTGTCACACCAAGGTTACCACATCGCATCCCAACTCAACAAAAATTATCATGTCAAACTATCACACCACCTTTTACATAAGACTATTAACCATAATTTTGCTTTGCTTTGTTACTTTTTTACACTCAATGTATAAAATTATGATCAATAGTCTCATAAAGAAGGTAAAGAGGTAGTGTGACATAATAATTTTTATTTAGTTGGACTATAATGTGACAATTTCAGTGTGTCACTTCATCTAAATTAGCCGAAAATGTTTGGGGTGACTTCTCTGTGTAATTAAAATCAATGTTTTGTCACCAAAAAGATACAAATTAAAGTTATGGAACTAAAATAAAATTTGTTATAAAGTTTGGTAACCTTTGATCTAATTTTCCCGCAAAAGATTGCTTCTTTAAGTTGCATTATACTCATGTCTTCAGTTGTGGAATGTAACTTGCTTCACTTGTGCATGATTTTTGACCAACTAATGTATATAAAGTTTGGCAAGTTGCCAAGTTGATAGGCAAATGAGCCAATGACATGCAATTGAAGATTCTTCCCATGCACTATAAAGGCTCATAAATAAATGATATTTATCAAAGCAGCACGGCTGCTCCATGTATTTCTACATATTTATTCACCCTGGATTTTTGTTAAGCATGTACTACAGTATAAAACTGCTCCCTCTCTCTCCTAATTGTTGATATTAGTCTTTTTTGACAGATAATTACCAATTCTGTTTATTTACCTAAATGCATGAACGGTTTCTAATTTTCCTTGTCTTTTTATGTTTTGCAGGTCTGCATATTCTATTTGGTTCTCCGAGCCCTTGATACTGTTGGTTTGTCTCTATTGTCTTTAACCTTGCAATTTCTGTGTGATTTTTCTTGCTACATATCTGTTACATTGGAGGTGGCTTGTTGAACTATACACAAATGATTTTTGGATATGTCTTGTACATGTGTTATATACACCATTTTTCAAATGCAGCTTCTTCATCCATTGCTAAGCTGCATTTGAAGTTGCTACCTCTAGCATAAAATGTGCTCTAATAACTAGTTTAGGGGGAGTTTTCATTTGCAAGCAAGTATTGGGGTTGAAACTGGAATTTGTGAGGTCAATATATTCTCTCTGATTTCCTCAGCATAATATCATTTGTGTCTATTGTTAACATATAAGGAAATTGGAAGCTTATTAGATTCAAAATGGTTTCTTAATAATCATTTGCTTGCAATGTCGATAATACTTTGGTTGAATATGAGGTTTATATGCAATAGGTTTAAGGTTGGAGATTATTGGGCTGTGTGCTTCAGTTAGCATTTTCTTGTTGTGGAAATCCCTCATTTCCTGTTCTTGATGCCATTATTTGAGTCAATGAATCTTGTTTGGCTGTACTCATGATTTCTTTACAGAGGACGACACAAGCATCCCTACAGATGTCAAAGTGCCAATTCTGATAGATTTTTACAAGCACATATACAATCGTGAATGGCACTTTTCTTGTGAGTATTAACATCTCACTTATGGTTTTTCTCAATTTTACAAATTGCTGAAGCCTATACCTGATTCGTTCAATTTCCAAACTTGGTTTGGTAATTTCATTGTGCTGCATCTGTACCGCATTTTCTCAATCAGCTGCTTTCTTGGAGGGTAGGGCATGCATGCCAACTAAAGTCATTATCACTTGTAAATATTTTTCAATCATTCTTGCCCCATTGTGTTTATCATATATTTGTTCTGCTTCTTCAAACTCATCTGCTTTCATTGGAATTGCGATTCTAATGGATATTTGACTTTTCGATCCTAATAATTGAGCTTTTTCATTAAAAAAAAATCTACTTTTTTAATAGTTAGCATCGCAAAACATTCAAATTCCTTGTATGTTTTGAAGAAAGCTTCAGAAGTGTATGCCTAAGAGACCATGGTTATATGGTATCTATATTTCTCTGTTAACAGCAATTTGTGCTCACTCTGATTTTATTTTATTTTATTTTTTATGTAAGGTGGCACTAAAGACTACAAGGTTCTCATGGACCAGTTTCATCATGTTTCAACTGCTTTTCTTCAGCTGGGAAAAAGGTTGTGTCTACTTGTATCCCTTCTGGTATACCAAATTGAGGACAACCTAAAATGAGGATATTTTTAAGCTCTTACTAGTTTCTTCATAGTTTCTAACCATGATATATAGATGCATCTTTATCATTTTCATCAGTTTTCCGATGAGTTTCTGTGGTATCACCTCTCCTAATTTCTATTGTTTGTGCTCTAAATAAGTTAATTTTCACAAACTCTCAGAAAAATCTAGTTGTAGATCCATGGAATTGTTCAAAACAATGCTGCAACATGCACCCAATTCAGGGATGGAAGTCCACCCAAGAAATTCTTAAACTTGGATGAGTCATCAAGTCTATCTTGAGTTGTTGAAGAGTTGAGCAAGTCAAGATAGTATCTTGTTTCTTTTGTAAAGAACAAAAAAAAAAGGAGACTTCGATTTTAATGTAGATGGATATGCAGATTTATTTGTAATGGTGTCATCCCATGCATTATTCTTTAAGAGTCTATATCATACTGTGTGGTTTGATGTGAGACACTATGTCTAATCGCTTGTATGTGACATTGCCACTAGAATCATATTTGAAGTTTTTCATTTCTCTATGAATGACATTCGGAGTGAAATCTAATTTTGCAGTTATCAGGAGGCAATTGAGGATATAACAAAAAGAATGGGTGCAGGAATGGCTAAATTCATATGCAAGGAGGTGAGTTATTGGATGTCTTTTTGCAGGAATGCAGAACAAATACATGGCTGATTTAGAAATTAATAGGATGAATCTCTATTAATTTTCACTGTGCAAAATAAGGATATACGTGGACACAAAGACATGAAACAGTTAATGATTATGATGCCATTGAACTTCTAATTTTGCAGGTAGAGACTGTTGATGACTATGATGAATATTGCCATTACGTAGCGGGACTTGTTGGACTAGGGCTATCTAAGCTTTTCCATGCCTCTGGATTAGAAGATCTGGCACCAGACAGCCTGTCCAACTCAATGGGTTTATTTCTTCAGGTCTCGTTGTGATATGACATGTCATGCAAATACAATCTATATGATTCACTTGCAGTCTTAACTTTGCCTCGAAATTTCATTCTAATAATGCATATTCTTTTTTTAATAAACACAGAAAACAAACATTATTCGAGATTATTTGGAGGATATAAATGAGATACCTAAGTCCCGCATGTTTTGGCCTCGCCAGATCTGGGGCAAATATGTTAACAAACTCGAGGTCTGTTCATTTTTCATATCTTTCTTTGTTTAACTAATCTCAATGTCATTTGGTTGTCATTTCTTGTTGAATGGTAACATTTGCATCTTATTTGTCATCTTACTTCATCTGATTGGCCTTCTCCCCTGCATCTCTTGTTTGGATCTCAGGACTTGAAATATGAAGAGAACTCAGTCAAAGCAGTGCAATGTTTGAATGACATGGTTACTAATGCTTTGATCCATATGGATGATTGCTTGAAGTACATGTCTGCACTGCGCGATCCTGCTATATTCCGGTTTTGTGCCATCCCTCAGGTGTGAAAAAATATCAGCCTATATGCGTTCTATGTTATTATTTCACTTGTTTGATGTGACACGAGACGTTTCAAAAAAGAAAAAATGTGATTCAAGAAATGATATAATTGAACTTGACAATGTGGGTCCTATGGAATCCTTTGACAAAAGTATATTTTGCTAAAAATCTGCAATTCTTTTCCTTGTTTTTGCTTCTTGTTTATGTTATCAAGGCGAAATAGTATAGGCTAATTTGACTGAACAAGAAGATAGTTTGCATGCTTTTTATTTACACTGTTAAGTTGGGGACTTTTTATGGACAAGTTCTGTTTCCAAGAATAGCAAATGATTCCAGCAGTTTAGTTGTTCTGCTTTTATTCAACATCAGCAATAACAAGATATGTTTGTATGTATATAGAAGATGTAGCCTATGATGTCTAATTTTTGGTATTTGGCACTTGATGAAATGAATACATCATTGCATATCAGCCTTGTGATTAGAGTACTGAACTTGTGATTAGTTTACAAAATGGCTAGGTTCACCCTTCAAATCAAACAAAAAAATGCTTTTATTTTTGGACTTTCTCGCCTTCTTAATAGCTAACAAGTATTACCTTTTATTTCTGTCTAAATAGGTGTTCTATAATTTGCTCTGCCTCACTTAATTTTCCAACCAGATCTGGCCTCATTTCCCAGTATTGATATCTTTTTCATGTGATATTGACTTCCGAATGCATTACTCTATTTTTTTACATAATTAAATCAACTTAACTGAGCCTTAATCTCAAATCACTCAAATAAACTATGCCTTACATCAAATTTGTTGGGTTGGCTTTGGCTAAATGGAACTCCATGTCACCCAGTTCAGTCATAGATCTTCAAAAAGAGCTACAGCTGCTAAATACTTTTTCACAAATTCACCCTACATAGCAAATGTTTTCTGCTTTTGTACTCCACTTGCTACTTCAATATAGTAATGCATTCATCATTCATCAACATTGCAAATCAAATGTGAAAAACCATCTTAACCTCCCTGGTCTCAACCTTTTTCTCAATGGGCGCCAGTTACACCTTCCTACAAATGCATAATTATGTATAAAACAAAACCAAGCTGTTTTTCTCATTTTGATGTGTCAGTTCTGTGCTGTTCATAATTGTTATGTAAGTGATTTTTTTAAATGTTTCCATGGAAGCTTGGTTCTCACTTGGCATGTCTTTAATTCTAGATCATGGCAATTGGAACCCTTGCATTGTGCTACAACAACATTGAAGTATTCAGAGGTGTAGTGAAAATGAGGCGTGGTGAGTTCCACTGGCTATGAACTGTTAATTAGTTTTCTTGACTGCTAAATCTAAAAACCTGTTTTAGATTCATGGAGAAATCTGTTGAAATATATAATCTAGATTTAGGGGGTTTGAGCCACAATAAAAAGGTAGAGAGATGTTATGTCTGAAAATGATGGATTCGAAGTGTACCTATTCTCTCTCTTTTTTCTCTGTTGCTTTGTTCGGATTTTAACATCCCATTAAGATTAGAACATCATTCCTTATCAGACATCAACATGTACATCTCAGGCTATTTTAAGCATTCATCTGCTATGTGCCTCAGCTGCTGCCTCATTTTTTTTAAAGGATTTGAAGCTTTGAATTATTCTTTCTTGCAGGTCTGTAGAGTAGAAAAGACTAGGATGTAAAAGTTCCTTGGTCATGTTTAACCCTTTGTTAATGTGTTCTAGGGCTTACTGCAAAAGTCATTGACCGAACAAAGACTATGGCTGATGTCTATGGTGCCTTCTTTGACTTCTCATGTATGCTTAGGTCCAAGGTATGATGCTTCTATATTTCCAAACAATATATATCTGCTTAGCAAGACAATATATGCATCTGTTTAGCAAGTAGGTGCAGGAGTGCTATATTAATGTGTAATATTTAATATTCTATCCAGTATGTTGTACTGTTTCAATTTTCTTGTAGTTTCTTTTCTCTTGCAAGGTTTATTTGTCTCCTTGAATCTTATAGAGTTTCTGCATATGTTGAATAGACTTTGTGGATAATAATTTCATAGGAGGAAGAAATGCTGTTGATGTTGTAAATTCATGAAAAGTTATCGCGCGTGCACATTTCTGAACGTTATATTCTTTCATCTGGAAAAATAATCTTACCCTTAACTTCTGTGGTCTAGGGTAAGCCAATGATGGTGGACTTCCATTCTAAATTTCTTTGCAGTTAAAATTCCATCTATTTTCTAACTAGTTGGACACTTTTCAGTCATGCATAGGTTAGGGCAAGTAATGGTCACTGTTCTTGTCAATTCTCTTAACAGCTGTAATGAAAGTAGTCTTGTAAATGAAGCAAATTTAATATGCAGCTAGATAGTAGTATTCCTTGACTTCACCAAGGTTCTACCCTGTCACTTGGCATCATTTTCTGGAGGACACTTGTTAATGAAAATGCACCATTGGCCACTGCAGGTTGACAGGAATGATCCTAATGCAGAAAAGACAATAAGCAGGTTGGAAGCAATACAAAAGACTTGCTGGGATTCTGGGTTCCTAAACAAAAGGTTTGTGTGGCTATATTCTAACGTGTACTACGGAATTCTTTCTTTTTTACCTTGCTGACATTTTTACAACTTTGGTTCTTCTAGGAAATCTTACTTAAAAAGCGAGCCAATATCTAATTCAGCATATGTAAGTTCCTACAAATTTATCAAAATTCTCTTTTAAGTTTTCTTATTTTGCACATTCAAACCGATAATTAACATTTTATCTCGAGGTAACTATATATCTCTGACAATGATTTTTAAGCTGTGTGATTTTAAAAGGTTAAAATTATGTTTTGTTTTCTTTTGCTTTTTACCGTTGTAAAGTATAGCAGAGTTGTTAATAATATAAATAGTAGTCAAATTATTTTTACAAAATACATTCATAATCTGAATATAATTTTCTTATAACTTGCGTTATGTGTGATTAAAGTATTTATTGAATGTGTAATTTTTTTTTTTTTTGAGATAAATTGAATGTGTAATTTGACTTAAAGTTTTTTCTGATTATAAAAGGCAAAATTATTATAATAAAAATATGAATTATTTTCATTTTATAATATATTATAATATGAATTGTAAATAATTTTAGTTTTTCAATTTTAACTTATTTTATTTTTAAATTTCACAATAACCATATAATCTATCGAGATTATATTTAAAAATAAAAAAAATATAATATATATGCTTAGCAATTAGATTATTGCCAAATGAGAAAATAAAACAAAAAAACATAATAGTCATAGAAAATATTAAAGCTTATATTCAATTTTTTTAAAAACTATAATATATATATTAAGTAATAATTTATTACAATAAAAAATAAAGCTAATGTTTAGTTTATCATGAGTATAAATATACAGTTATATAATTAATATTTTAAAAATTCAATTAAAAAGTTTTAGACGTAATTGTTATTTGTCTTAAATTATTTAAATATCGTGTAAAATTTTGATCTTATCTAATTTGAATCTTAAATGAATCTTTGCAATGAGTTAAGGTAATCTACATTGATTCATATAAATAATAAATATTTTTTCGTGAAAAAAAGAATTTCTTGATGTATATGATAGTGTTTTTAATCATTATTAAAAAAATTTAATTTTGATGATATCAAAATTTTATATTGAGTCGATTATTATTTTTATTCATAACTGGTTAAATTGTTGCATATAAATATACAAATGATAACCAATTCAAATTTTAAAAAATCAAGCCAAGGATTTTTTTTTTTTTTTTATATAAATTTATCGAAGCTACATACTCTATTTTATTCTAGAATAATCTAACAAAGAAACATTATTATGATTAGTTTTAAAAATTTATTTTATTTTCTTAAGAGTTTTGTTTTTAATTTTACATATTTTTAATGCATTTATAAGATTAAAATGCATTAAAGTTATTAAAATTTAAGATTTTTTTGAGAAAAAAAATTTAATAAAGTATTGATAAATCTAAATTGCATAGACATGAAAAAGATGTATATAATTACGGGATAAGTACAATTTTGGTTCCTATGGTTTTTTTTTTTTTTGTTTTTAAGTACCAAATGTTTCACATTTTTTACACTTTAGTTAATTAATATCATCATTATTTTATGAGAAAAATTAATATAAAAGTAAATTTCAATAATAAACTTATTCTATATATGATTTATGAGCAAGCTAATAAATTGGTTATTTTTAAAAATATTGTAAATTTATTTTATAAATCATTTGTTTTTATTGATAATTAAATTAAAAATACATTTAAATTTGATTTTTTGTAAGTTTATTGCAGTTAGGTAAATAATATATTATTTATTTTATGATTTTAGCATTGAAAATACATATTATTTTTACATTAAAACATAAATTTTAAACAATATTTGTTAGAAGGGTATTAAAGTGTAAAAAAATGTGAAACACATTGTATTTAAAAACCAAAACAAAACCACAGGACTATTTTTGCCAAAAGGTAAAATCACAGGGACCAAAATTATACTTATACCTATAATTATTGTTGTAGTTGTTTCCAGAAAAGTTACTAGATGAGCTTGAAACTTTTAAGCTTGATAAAAATTAACAAAGAACATCTGACTTTTATTTGAATCTATCTAAGTTTTATATAAGAGTAAATTAAAATTTGTTTACGAGTTTAAAACTATTTTTATCATTTTTAAAAAACAAAGTGAATCTATTTTTGTCAATGTACAAAAATCGTATATTTTTTTCAACAAGAAAGTTTACCTCTATTTTCACTTATATAAAAGTTTACCTCTATTTTCACTTACATATGTATATCAATTTAGTATTTGCATAGAAGTTTTCTTCTTCGCTGTGAATTGACGCATATTACCTCTCTGCCATCTATCTTATACATTCTTAGAACTGGTTTGCATAGGCATTGCATGGCAATGCATTATTGCTTGTTTTAGAAGAAGATCAACTGAATTCTATTGCATAATCTTTATGCAGATTGTCCTGCTTATGATTGTATTGTCCATTATTTTCGCTTATCTCTCAGCAAATCGACATAGCAACTAAGGTAAGTTCAGTAAGAAAGTGATTGGAGTTTAAATCATAACTGTGATAAAGATATTTACTGTAAACCTCACATTCTTTAAGCAGGAGTCAATTTCTTTATCTGTCGACTGCATAGACGGCCAGCCAGCTATTGGAGTGTGTAGTTTATTCTGCCTTTTTTTTTTTTTTTTCAGATGTTTACGATAGGGTACTGTAATGGGACACATGACCGTTTGTGTATTGAATGCCAAAAGAAAAAAGTTAAAAAAAAAAATTTGTCTAGCAGGGATGCATGCCCTGAAACCCCATATGTATTATTTAGTTCTTGTGAGCCACTGATGTCAAATTACTATATAAAATGTTCTTTTTTCTTCTTGTGGGACGTATCCTATGGGAAGGGAGCAATAATAGTGAAGTTGGAGTGTTGAATACAAGCGCAAGGAAACTTGGCTGGTTGCTCGTCTTTTTGTTACAAATTCTTTTGGTGGTAAATTTCAAATCAGCAGCTGATAGCTATTTTTTTTTTTCAAAATAACTATGAATTTAATCATCTTCATTTTGAAGTTTTTTTTCATCAGTTAATAGCTGATTTAAATTTATTTTATATTTAAATTATATTATCTTTATTAAAAACAATTAATAACAACTAGCTTAATTTCAAATTAAATGCATATAATTGATTTTTATGATTTATAATTTACTTCATATTATTTTAAATTATAGCTAACAATTAAATAATTATAATATTTCTATCTATAATATTTTTTAAAAATTATATTTAAATTTATTTTGTATTTAGATTATATTACCCTTATTAAAAACAATTAATAACAACTAGCTTAATTTTAAATTAAATGTATATAATTGGTTTTTATATTTTATAATTTAACTAATAGTATCTTAAATTATAGCTAACAATCAAATAATTATAATATTTATATCTATAATGTTTTTTAAAAATTATATTAACAAGATTTACATTTTAATGTGAATTTGCAAATAGCTTCTATTAATAATTTTAACAATAACTAAAGAAAAAAGATAAATTATTATATATTACTATATATTTTTTATATAATTAACGTAATTTGAAAAGATATTATCAAATTATATTTAAAAATAATTTATATCCTTAATGATTATTTGATATATTAATAACAACTAATATAATTTCACTAAACGGTTCATAAATATCAACTAGCCACAACAGGTAGTCTCAATGCCAAACTAAACTATAGTAAGAGTGGCACAAATGAATTGCACAAGATTTTCTAAAATTTATTTGCAAAAAAAAAAAGTTTAATGTCACTGATTTTAAATAAAAAATTGTATGGAATTCATTTATAATTTTAATTTTTAAAATTTTTGAAATTATATATAACTAATTATTTTTTAATTTTAATAAAATAGTTAGAATTTAACAAAAAAAATTAATGCTAAATTTATTACTATTTTAGTTTTTTTAAAATAGTATTGTTATTTTATCAATATTTTTTATCAAATAAAATATTAGTTTAAATTTTTTATTTATCACATGATAGAATATAGAATTCATTTGAAATATATTTTATAAAGCATTCAGTGGCTGGAAATTTAAGAAAAATACATTTGGATATAAATTTTGTTAACGGAATTTAAAAAATATGTAAATTTAATTGGCCAAGTCTAGAAGAGTGTAATTCTCAACACCATTCCACTGAAATCAAAATGTCTGTACTCTAATGGGTAGCGATGGGTACCTACCTAGGAAAAATTGATGTCCAAGTGTCCAAGGTGTGATGGTCTTTTTCTTTTTTTTTTTTTTTTTGAAAAGTGGGGAAGAGTGCATCTGGGGGCTCTTTGGACCACAGTGCCACAGCTCACGGAGGCTCATTTGGTTTCTAATGCTAATAAAATAGCAAATAAAACCTGAGCGTTGCTACCAGATAAGGTGAGGAGCATAGGACTAACAAGTAAAGCGTGCTGCTGCTGGCCTTGCCTGCTTGAAGGTTGAACTAATTATTTCTTTTTTAAGGCTTAATCCATCAATAATTCCTCGATATTTTACAGTTTGCCTTTTTATAAACTGATCACTTGAAGGTATGAATTTCATAAAAATATGACTCAACATATTTTTGTCAAGTCTATATGTTTTAAGTAGCTTCATTTTTAACTAGCAAAAATTTCATTTGAATTTCAAATAATGTTAGATTGTTGATAAGTTTTTTTTTTTTTATCGAATTGAATTATCTAAGTGGTAAGTTTGTAGGTTGAGTGGGCAACTGTTGATAAATCTTATTTTTAAGGGACTTTTTTTTTATAAATATACAAAAAGTGAAAACTTTTTTGAAAACAGGGTTGACCAAAATTTTATTTCAAAAATATGTAAAATGTAAAAACTTTTTCAAAAATATAGTTTTCTTCTTTTTTCTTTGCAAATTCTTTTTTTTTTCTTTTTCCCTGTTTTTATTTTTTTAATTATAGTGTCTTGCTTCTTCTTATTTTTCTTCTCCTTTCTATTCTTTTTTTCTTTATCTTCAAATCTTTTCTTTTTCTTTTTAAATTTAGATTTTAATAATTTTTCTGAATTGAGTTAAAAGGAATTTTACTATATTTAGCTAAGAAGCCCATCTCATGTAGATTTGAAGAAATGTCTGCAAATTGTTGAGGGTGTTGAAGGCTAAAAGTTTAAAACTTTTTTCAAGATTTGGGTGGCAGGGTGTTGGTTGCTTATGAAAATGAGAAAGCTTTTTTTTGGTGGGTTTTGTTTGTTGTAGTAGTAGTAAATAGCTCATCTCACTGCCTTTTTTTTCTAATCATTGATAGTGTTAGTTGTTTTTAAGTGCGTGAAAGGAAATAACCAACATATGAGTTTGTTGTCTTCTTCTTCTTCATTCACTGTTGAACTATTTGGTTTTGAATATTCTTTTTTATCTTCTTCTTCCTCTTGGATTTTCGACTCTATTTTTGCACAAAAAACAACTACTAAAACAACAACAAAAATAATCACCAAAAGAACCACCAAAACAACTAGAAAACAATTAGGAACAGAAAACAACCTCGTAAAATCGAAACCAAAACAACCAAAAAAATAACAAAAAAAAATAGAAAAACAACCAGGAACAAAAAACAACTAGAAAAATAACCTCATAAAACT
>CATIWM010575806.1:0-13738 GCA_949671775.1 Mallotus repandus
AAATATTGCTGAAGCTCGAGAGGGTGACACAAATTGTCCATAAAGTGTTTGTTATCTAAGGAGGTGAGTATATACATCAATTAGATTCTAATGTGCAATTGTGTGATTATGTGATTATAAATGTGAAATTTGTGCTATGTGGACATATGACAATTGATAAATTTATGATTGTGGTAATTACTTGCTATACAATTGTACTTGATCATTTGCATATGGACATAAGAGGATGTTGTGACCAACTTGACCAATACTTGCAAATCACTTGGAAAATTGATGTAGCGGAAGGTAGATAATTGCAAAAATCGTTGATTCTAAGGAATACCGATTCGCAACCTTCAAACCCCTATTGATTCTTTCGAATTCTAGGAAATTTGGGAATAACAAAGCCTATATTTTATTAGAAATCAAAAGTTGTCCAAAACAAGGAGAAAAATAAGCTTATATACCAAAAGTAAACCCTAAATAAACTCCAAATAAAAATAGGTAAAATTACTAAAATAGAAAAACAGCAATTCGAAGGCTCAAACATGCGAATTTGGCCAAAATCCATAGGGCATCATAAGCCAAGCTGGTGACTTTGAATCAGTGGCCCATTTCCACCCTAATTAGCCACCGAAATCACTAAAATCGGACACTCGGAACTTTACTTTAATTACGAAACTGCCACTGCCTATCCAATTTGTCTAAGAACTCCAAAGCTTGTTCTTGGACCACATCACCTTCTTATTGCAGATGCTGAAGAGAGTGAATTTTTCTTTTTTGAATGTTTTTTGGTGCATGTTCCCTTTGATTTCTTCATTTTCTCAATAACATCAGTTGTTTTTTTTTTCATTCTTCATTGTTGCTTTCTCATTAGTGGTTGTTTTCCTTTACCTAGTAGGGGAAGGAGAAGGCTGTGTAACCTGAAGTTCTAAAAATAATAAAAAAAAGAATGTTTTGTATGGCAAAAAAAAACAAAAATATATTACAAAAGTAAATGATGCATTGAAGTATTAGACACATTACTTGACATAATCAGTGCAATGGGAGTAGGGATCAAATCATAGTATCTCCTTGACTAAAAGTTTGCAAAAGAATCAATATGAAGTTGTGTAGCTGGCATGACACAACACTTCATACGGGTCAAATTCTATTCCCACTTCAACAGATCATCTTTTGTTGAGGGTAGAGTGGCCATATCAATTGCCATATTCTTAGGATAGGGGGCTTGATTAAGACCAAATTGTCTTTCCCAATAGAATGGCAAGAAATATTCACAACCAAATGACAATTTATTATGATCAAAATCCGATGCTCCACCACAGAATAAAGGCCTTAAAGTAGTGAAACGGTAAAAGAGCACAAGTTGAACCAATGGAAGCTTTTCTACTCCTAACTTCTCTATCATTATTTCCAACCATTGAATGTTTAATTCTTCCCCAGGGAATATAAAGAGTTGTTCTTTGGTCCTGACCTTCAAACAGTCAAAAAATGACATAACTTGTTCGCAATCCATAGAACACTTGCATGCAAACAGTTAAGATCCAATAGGTAAATTTGCTTTTGGCATAGTAGAACTTCTAAGTTATGGAAAATAAGCAAATAGCCAAAGCTATTCCAACCAAAGAGAACCTCCAAACTTAGAAAATGGCTTATTATCATGATAGAAATTAAGTGATTTGAATGTAAGCGCAAGCAGAATTATTCAAAGGGCAGAGAATTTCCCTGATGAAATAGCTCTAGCGAGGGTAACGTACTATACAACTGGCTTCCCTGAAATAGGGACATAAAACACTTACAAATAAGCACCCATAGGAACTTAATGTGCTCCTTCTTAGTTGGTGCACCCGTGGCTTTTATTTTTTGCTGAATTATTGAATGATATGATGACCAGTCTATGGACGCAGCAGAGGATTTAATTAAATCATTATTGTCATATTCTATTATACATGGAGCATCTGATCCAATTACTGGCAAACCTGTGAGTACAAACACATCTTGCAGTGTGATAAATGCCAGTCCAAAAGGAAACACAAATGAGTTCACACTTGGAGCCTAAAGCCTCACAGCAGCACATAACAAATTTGCTTTGAAGGGTTGTCCAATCTTGCTCATTTGAATAAGCTGATGAATCCCCATTGTTTTCCAATCACTCTCAAACTTTGAACTCAGCCTTTCAACCTATTGTATCCATTCATAATGGGGCTTGTGCTAAGACTTCATCATTACCGGATATGGTGGCAGTAATAACTCTTCCCCGAGCAACAACTCTGTCTTACTTGAAAGAGGAAATAGAGAAGAAGGTGGTACACTGTCATCCTCTCCAAAAGGGCTTAAAGAGATAAATCCATCTCTATTAGCGGCCGTTGGCATCTAGTCTCTGAAACAATTGAAAAAAATAGAGGAAATATAACAAACATAGGAAATATAAGAATTAAAGACGATGACATGTTGTTAATATCAGTTTACTTGATAATAATGTGCGATGGTAAATCTTTTGGTTTTACTCTTGAGATTACTTCCTCAAATATTTGCTGTATAAAGAACAAACATTATCAAAATCAATATTCATTCATATCGATCCACAAAATAACCCTACATTTAACATCACTTCGAAATACCTTTTCAAAATCATTGCCAGATTCATGTACACCTTCCACATTAGGGTTATTAGACATGGTACATAGTTCCATAAGGATCTGTAAAATAAGAAAGGGGTTTGCAAAATCGATTTCATACTGCTGAAAAAAAATAATTAAATGAGCTTTTACTTGAGTTGCACTTCCGATGGAGACGTCATCCTCGTCTGAAGAGGAAGGTTGTGCAATTGTTGATGTAACTTTAGATTTGGGTGTTGACATTATAGCTGATGTGTTTTTCTTCTTTCTGGAATAAATTTTCAAGGGGAAAAGAAACGAGACTTTCTGCAAAGCTAGGGAGATGTTGATAATGGCTGGAGTTTAGATATGCTTATATAATTCAACGGCGCTGGTGTGTCAGTTGAGATTGAAGATGTTGAATAAACCAAATCGAAGGAGGAAACCACAATAAGTGGATGTTGAAACTTGCTTTTGTCTACACTAGCTGGTGTGGTTGTGTGTTGGAAATTGGGGAAAACAAAAGGATAATGATCGGTCAGAGCAGGGGATATTGAATTTGATTGTAAGCCGAGTTGGGAACTGGTATTTTGGTGCATTTTGAAAGGATTCGTAATTTCACTGAATTCACAAAAAGAGTGGGTAGGGTTTTTGGGTTTGCTAGTTTTAGCACTATTGGAGAAAATTTTAGTAGGGGGTTCCAAATGCATTATTTGGCAGGGATAGCATGCAGTTTTCCATTATAAGGGGTAATTGAACGCAACATTTGGATTAACTAATATATTTATTTTGATACATGCAATGAGTTAACAAAAAAAAACTTGCATATGTTTCCCGCCATATAACTACATTCATATATTTTTTGTAAGTGATCATATTTTATTTGATATATGGTATCCTAAATCATATTAAGTCAACTTGTACATAAATGTCCCAGTATAAATTTAATACGAGGTAAAGTTGGACCTGCTATAAATTTAAAAAATAATAATAAAATAAAAAGATATAACATATAGACGAATACAAACATGTACATGAGATTTATTTAGAATACTAAAAAGTATTGTACATTATATGTCATATCACAATTACTTTAATCATTGGTAGCCATTATATAATTGATGGTTATTGTATCATCGTTTATTCATGTAATTGAATTTCACCGTTTATTCATGTAATTGAATTTCACTCTATCTTAATTTATCATTGGATGTACTAAATTAGGATGCTACAAGTATGTACATGTTATGGTGTACCACACGTAATTGAATTCCATTTTATCTTAATTTATCATCAGAATTACTAATTTAGGATGGTTCAAGTATGTACATGATAAGTTGTATCACATGTAATTTAATTCCACTATATCTTAATTTATCATCAGATGTACTAATTTAGGATGCTAGAAATATGTATATGATATATTGTATCACATGTAGTTATTGAATTCCACACTATGACCATTTATCATCGGATGTACTAATTTAGGATGCTATAGGTATAAAATGTTGATAAGTTGTATCACATGTAATTGAATTTTACTATATCTTAATTTATCATCAGATGTACTAATTTAGGATGCTAGATATATGTACATGATATATTGTATCACATGTAATTATTGAATTCCACACTATGACTATTTATCATCGGATGTACTAATTTAGGATGCTACAAGTATAAAATGTTGATAAGTTATATCACATGTAATTGAATTCCACTATATCTTAATTTATCATCAGATGTACTAATTTAGGATTCTAGAAATATGTACATGATATATTGTATCACATGTAATTATTGAATTCCACACTATGATCATTTATCATCGGATATACTAATTTAGGATGCTAAATGTATAAAATGTTGATAAGTTGTATCACATGTAATTATTGAATTCCACTATAGCTTAATTTATCATCGAATGTAATAATTTAGGATGCTATAAATATGTATATGATATATTGTATCACATGTAATTATTGAATTCCACACTATGACCATTTATCATCGGATGTACTAATTTTTCATGCTACAGGTATGCAATGTTGATAAGTTGTATCACATGCAATTATTGAATTCCACTATAGCTTAATTTATCATCAGATGTACTAATTTTTCATGCTACATGTATGGAATATTGATAAGTTGTATCACATGTAATTATTAAATTCCACTATAGCTTTATTTATCATCGGATGTACTAATTTAGGATGCTAGAAATATGTACATGATATATTGTATCACGTGTAATTATTGAATTCCACACTATAACCATTTATCATCGGATGTACTGATTTTTTGTGCTGCAGGTATAGAATGTTGATAAGTTGTATCACATGTAATTATTGAATTCCACTATAGCTTAATTTATCATCGGATGTACTAATTTAGGATGCTAGAAATATGTATATGATATATTGTATCACATGTACTTATTAAATTCCACCCTATGACCATTTATCATCGGATGTACTAATTTTTTATGCTACAGGTATAGAATGTTGATAAGTTGTATCACATATAATTATTGAATTCCACTATAGCTTAATTATCAATAATATATATATATAATTGAGTAGACGTATAACTTATACATGTTTCAAAGTTTTTAGAATATATTGTGATGCTTACATGTACATATGTACACATGTTCATTACCTTAATAATGTACACGTCTATTTACAATAGACGTGGTGAATGTGCATAAGAATTGTATCCCTTACCTTATGTGTCAAGTTGATTTATATTTACTGCAAGTAATTATACATGGTAAAATGAAAAGATGCGGTGAATCACAAACGTTTCGTCTTTCAGACTATCGAGAAAAATATAAACGACGTGTACATCATTCACTTGTGAAACATTATATATATAACCCACATTGAGAAAATATTTTTCCACTATTAAAGAAAAATATTGAATACTAGATTAACATTCACCATGGAGTTGAACCCCGTACACCATATATACGAAGCCAATGATGAACGTCTTGTAAACGTAGAAATGCATAATATGTTTGTGGAAAGGTTTTCAGCAGATATAGATGCCGATAATTATAATACGGCAACAAGGAATCATGGTGACACTTATGCCTGGGTACTGGATTTAATTCTGTGCACCACATGCTCATTACGCCATGAAGACCCTTTGGAGGAAATGACTGAAGATTAATATAATGCATTTTCATTAGATGTTGAGTGATGCCTATATAATTATGTACAGTATTATGAACCCCCCCAATGTGCAGTAGCATTTCACAATAACTTCATAAGCAAGCATTTCAGTACACTCAATAGAAAGTTCAACTCTGTTGAAGAGTTGATGACAAACAATAGAAAATTCAGAGCAAGGTCATGGAAGCTCAACATAGAGAGAGACGAGAAAAAGTGACTGCACTTTGGGTTCAGTAATGGAGAGAGTTGAAATGATGCTTGAGGGAATACTATCAGATTGTGTCATTGAATTCCCTAAGTTGATTTATTTTCTGTACCACAACTAATGTGGTTTCATCAAGGGAAGGTATCTTGTTATTTGTACAGAACTGTTGTTTTGACATTGCTATGGTGACGTGAACAAATTTCTTATAGCTATTGAGTGAGCCTATTGTTTGGTCGATTCACGAAACTGCTCTATTTTGAGAATGGCGATAGAGGGAGGATTCTAGCAGGTGTGTCCTGAATTTTTTAGATTTTTCTGGAGAAATATCGATTTCATTCAGGAATATCCATTCTTACATGAATTCATGTCTGGTAAGAATATGATCGAAAAAAGGAATTTCTTGATCACCATTGGACCATTTTATATACTAGAAGGAGGATATTTTTCATATATTTACAACAGTAGACATAATTTGGTGTTGTGGTACATGCCAAATTTTTACTCTGATTTATTTGGATATAATGATGAACAACGAAGATTTACTTACAATTCCAACAATTTTTGGGGCGGGATAGAATTTTGTGAATTTGGATGTCTGTTCAAAGGACCAATGGATGAGGACATTTGTGACCCCACAATGCTAGAACACATCATGGAGTACTATAGTTCCTATCTCGATAGGGTGTGATTTATTTTGTATCTATGGGTTTTGTTTATTCTTATCGTAATGTTTGTATTATTTTTCTTTTTGTTAATATTAGGTGTTATAATATGTAATATAGTTTGTAAAATCCTAACAGTTGTCATGTGACACATTTTTTATTAATGTACTATATTTGTGTGATTATATTTAGTGAAATATAATAGTATGTTGTCATTTAAATAAATCATAATACATTAATAGTGCTATGTCATTTTAAGGGACGATGTCCTCGTGGGCATTGCAATACCCTAGCAGCCTCCAAATGGCAATTCATATTTACTGTTATGATGCAAAAGTCGCATAAAATGAAGTGAAGTGACTTTTCATATTAGTACTGGTACTAATAGCTAAATAATTATTTGCAATGATATTTATACATGGATATCATCATGAATTGACTTTACAGCTGGATAATGACATGCAAATATTTAATTACATATAGAGTGTTCCTAATGTGTTTAGGGTTAAGGGGGAGAGTGTTCAAAATAGTTGGTTTATATATGGGACGATTCTAAGTGAAAACACAGGTGATCTCATATTTATGTGTTTAGAGATATTAATATGGCAGCTTCACATCCAAAATATCCGCTGCTTGGAGAGCTTGAAAAGGAAGGTTATTTTCGCCATATGATAATGGAACCAGTTTCTACTTTGGTGAGTAGTATTATATGTTATTTCATATCTATTGATGATGTAAATTTCTTTTGATTAATCATGATTTCATATTATTGTCTCACAAATAAGAATCATGTTTCATTACAAACTATTCCAGACAGCGTTATCCGTTAATTAGCAAAGCCACTTGTAAGTACTGTTACAATCCAAATCACCCGAGAAGCACCATGCCACATTTGGGAAGTAAGGATCATCGAGGACCTTACGATCGATAGAGACAGGATGTTCTTGGGTCGAGGGTGGCAGGAAATTGTAAACCATTACCAAATACATGAGGGGCGTTTGCTGAACTTTTGGATAAGGAAGTCAGAAATCATAGATTTTCAAATAAGAATAATCAAGTGTAAGCAAATTAAGTACGGTCCCCCACCTCATGGAGAGACCGAACCTACAGTAGAAGTTACAAAATAATCTATTTCCATATGACACTGTTTATGATTTCACCATTGCATGTATTTATTTGGATATTAGAATATTTAAAAATCAAATTATGTGAATGTTAAGATTTATGTATCTACTTTCTAGTGTAACTGACTTCACCATGGCATATTAAAATGACAATCTAAAGTAAAGTGAAGTGACATGCCGACCAGTGTCCACAAATAGCATGGGGCAAGTTCTTGAAAAACATCACCATGTGATTAGTGAAGTGACCAATCGTTTCATTTTCCTAATCAGTTGAACAAGAAAGATTGTTGTTGAAAAAGAAATTAAAACAACCTGAGTTAAAAATTTAAACTACAAAAAGTTACCACTGTTTCAGTCAGTTCAACCACATAATGAGAAAAGTTCAAACAAAATGGCTCAATATATTAAAAAAAATGTCATATGTAGGAAAATCAACCTACTTAAAAAAAAAACAAGTGAAGAGACTTTGAATGAAACTTTTTGGTTTCATTTTCCTAATTGGTTGAACAAAAATTAAAAAATAAAGTAAATGATAGTATGTATTGATCAAGTAAGTAATATTATACGAATATAACCTATGAATGAATAATAAAACTGAACGTTTATGTACCAAGTTCATTAGTAAAATGAAACTTAAACTTGGAAAGTGCCGTTTGATTTTTCTAAGAAGTTTAATAAAAATTATGTTCATATTCGAGGATGATAGTATGTGTAAAAATAGTGTGAAGTTTGTAGTTTTTTTAGAAAAAAAAATATGAAACTAAATAGTGTGATTGAGTTATCTTCAAAAATTCAAACAAAAAAAAGAGCGGGATGTCATCACAATTATTAATATATATCTTAGAACTCATAAATAATAAATACCAAGTGGATTCATAGGCCGGCTAATGTGATGATTACAACGTAATGTATATCACTTCACAAAGATTTACATTATCTCCGTTATTTAGCATCACATCACTTCACCACAATTACACATCCAAATTTTTCTACAAACAAACATACTGAATATTTTGATACATCTACAAACTACAATGGAGTTGGAATGTTACTGTAGAAAGCCAGCCGTTCTTATGGTGTGCACAGATGACATCAACCCAGGGCGGAGGTTCCTTTGTTGTCAATCTCGCACTGTAAGTTGATATCATAAAAAATCATTGTAACAATTTAAATTTATTATGTTGTTGGTCAACTACATGTTATTGTCATTTTTGTAATGCAGAATGGGTGTGAATACGCATACTGGGTGGACAGGGAGCGCACTACATACGAAGCACAATACATTGCTGATTTGCTTATATCATCACATTAATTGAGGGAAGAGAGGGATGAGGCTATCCAACATGTAGCAATGGAGCGTAGCTGTGAAGATGGATTTTATCAATCACACATGCGAGAGATTGAAAGACTGAAAAAAGCCAATGAACAACTTAAAACAGAAATAAACATGAAGAATGCTCAACTTCAGACTGTTAAGATCATTACCAATATGACGAAAGAGGAAAACAAAGACATGATGGAACGATTGGGGATGATGAAAATGTTTAATAATATGAATGCACAATTAGAGCTGCCATGTAATGAGATTTAAAAACTGAAGTCTAGAATAGCTTCTGCTGAGGCCAAGTTACGTGACCCCAAGAATAATCCCACAATCTGGTGTGTTAATGATTTTTATTTGATGCAAAAAATTGTTAAGTTTATTAGTTTAAATGTGTGGATGGTGCAAAATCCTTTTTGAATGTGAAATTAAATTAATAATATAATATTGTTATTCCCTTATGTACATCGTTAAACTACATTAACTTCACTGCAAGTTTGTGGATGCGAGTTCTTAACTAAATTTATTTCAATGGCAATTACAAAGTTTTAGCTTATATTTCTTTATGGCCATTTCCAATAGTCATAGTCAAAATATCATAATTTGTAAATTATTCCAAGACATACATTAATTGTTATGAATCAAATTTTGATAAAATGACTCTACCATCTAGTCGAGTCGTTTGGAATACTTAAGATGTACAACTTCACCACTATATAACTTATTCTATTCTGAGATTTGTTGAACAACAAAATATGTCAATGGCTGAATCACTACCAGGAAGTCCGCAGATTGGAGAAACTATAGAAATATGTTGTTTTTTTAAGCATGAAGTAATATGAGAGATTAATACAATAGTGAGTATCATTATGTTTTATAAATACACATTATTTTTATATTCTTGTATTCTTTTATGATATATGATTTTGATTAGCATATTATGTTGCCATCCAGATGATCCCAGATAGTGCTCTGAGGAATATGATGGAACCCATTGCAAGTCAAGTAACAGTAAGGATAACCAAACATGCCCCTTACCACCTATGGCTAGTGATAGTGGTGGAGGACGTTGATAAGTCCACAAACATATTTTTTTGGATAAAGGGTGGCAGGACATTGTGAACCACTACAATACATGTGAAGGGTTGTCACTCCACTTCTAGATACGGACAAAAAAAATCATAGATTTGCAGGTTCACAAAAAACATCCATATCTCGGTGAGGAGATTTCCTACGGTCCACCACCGCATGAGGAGGGAAATGTTGCATTTCAATTGCATGATCCAAATAATTCAGATGAAGAGGAAATGATTTCTCAGGTTGGAGGAGAAGAATGTTACGACACAGATGATGAACTTGATTATTATGAGCCATAATTAAATTGTATGACCGCCTTAGGATGTTGCATTGCAAAATTAAACTCATCTGTGTCTGAGTTCACAAAAATCATATGATATAAAAATGAAAATGTATATTTTGATTCAACCAATATTGTATTTCATTTTTTACATCAAATACAATATACAAAACTGGATGAAGTACCTATTTCATTTCCATATATATTAATTTGATATAAAAATGTAATTGTCATGCATATACATAGTCCGCCTGATCCATAGCTTTTGTACAAATGTTTCTACATTAATACTACAACATATTAATAATCTTAATCTTAATGCATATGGTTTTGAAGAAGTTGTTCATACATCTCAAATTGTTGTGCATAAGTATTATTACTCGACCTTCCTTCTCCGCTGGCATTTAGAGGTGTTCGACTATATTGACTACTTTGAACTGATGCATTTGGCTGGGACATAACACCTCCCCCTCCTCCTGGAGCACCTCCCCCACCTCCACCACCATCTCATCTGCCTCCACAACCAACTCCTCTACCACCTCCTCGAGCGCCTCCACAAGCACCTTCTCCTCCGCCTCCTTTACCACCACCTCGACCACCTTCTCCTCTGCCTCCTCTACCACCACCTCGACCACCTCTACCATTGTTCCGTCCAGTGCCATTTCCTTTACGGAATGGTCTATGACGATTGCTACGTGGCCTTCCACGTGTGATTGTGACACGAGGGCCAAGAAGTGGTGCACCAGCTGTGTCTTCATTGACATTAACATCAACACCCTCTTTAAAGTCATTATTTGCAGGTGCATTCCAATTCTGTAATTCAGTAACAATTGTTTCCAACTTTTCCTTTAAGAACTTCTATTTTCTTGTGTCATCAATCACCAAATCAGAACAATGGTTGAATAATTTCTGAAGTTCCATACATTTCTTGTACTCCTTTATCATGTTTGGATAACCTCCAGCAAAGAATATCTTGGAGTGGCGACGATGAACGTCCTTTCTCCACCTCCTCAGCACATAGCTCCTCCACCTCCTCAACACATAGCTCTCGTTGATCACTTGAATATTTTTTTTGGATATAATAGTGAAAATGTGGCAGCACATAATATTAGCTGATTCAAACTTCTTGCAATCACATTCAAAATAATTCCCTTGTTCCCTGTACTCAACAGTGTAAAGGAATTCTGTTTGGTAATAATCGTTGACTATTGATCATCCACGTACTTTCAGCTTTTCAATGCCATTCTCAGATGTTGGTGATTGGACTGCCACTGGAGGTTCAACGTGACAGTACCAAGTTCTCTTTATTTGTTCTTGCACTTGTGTATATATTGCATGGGTAAAAGCCCCTTGGAAAACCTTCTCCCAGGGAAATTGTGAAACACTGAATAAACTATTCTATTTGCATTCATAATCAGCTTGGAACTCTTTCTCAATTTTCTCGCTTAAAGTGATCTCATATTGCTCTACGAACTGCTTCAGTGTACTCATTGCATTAATATATCCATCAAAGTATGCATGCATACTTTCACTCCTCTGAGTTAACACCATTTTAGTCGAAAATAGGTGCTTCAGGCAAACCGGTACCTAACTTTTCCTTTCGGACCACAACTTAGCAAGCTAGTCATTCCTCTCAAGTCCATAGTCTGTTAAAAATTTGCTCCAATTTTCCTCAAACATTGGAATCGTCAGGCTGTCGTATACAAGAGCTTTAAATTCATATTTTGCTTTACTAAATTCCCTAATGTGCTTGAATTTTTCAAGAACCTTGCACATTATATGCCACATGTAAAATCTGTGAACAATGTTGGGCATTACTTCCGTCACAGCACGCTTTATGCTCTTACATTGATCGATAATTATGGATGTTGGATATATGTTGCCCATGCCATCTAGCCATGTCGTGAAAAGCCATTTAAAAGATTCAACGTCTTAATGGGAAACTAGAGCACATCCTAACAAAATAGATTTTCCATGGTGGTTGACACCGACAAAAGTTGCAAATGGCATCTTATAATGGTTAACAAGATACGTGGTGTCAAATGTGATAACGTAATGGAATTCTTCGTATGCAACTTTACTACGAGGATGGATCCACAAGACATTTCTTAGTCTGCCTTCGTCATCAACATCGATAGAATGGAAAAATTCCCTCTCTTACCGTTGCATCCTAATAAACAACTATCGAATTGACTTGACATCTCCCTCACCTAGCATCCTCTTCCTTGCACCATAAATGAAATTCTTGTAGTCCTGCCTAGTACAGCCTAAATTCTATGGGCCACCACATTTTACTGTCATAAGTCTAACACTATTGCATGGCCTAATGCCTGTAATTTCATTTGCTATAAGATTTCATTTCATGTTGGGACTCAAATTCCTGTGAGCATGCATTAACCTACTTGTGTCCGGAATAAGGTCATGTTTATGTTCATTTTTAATTGAACTAACAACCCAACCCCCTTCTCTCCTCACTGCATTTAAATGTGCAGGGCAGCTTCTCCTTTTGGTTTTCCTTTTCACATCCAATTTTCTACCTTTGTCACAACTTATTGTTTGATACTTTCTCTTACTATCATGGCCCTTGTGTCCTTCTCTCTTTACCACTGAGAATCCTTTCAACTTTGCATGGTCTTGATATGCTTGAAAACGTTTATCCAAACTTACAAAATACGTGTTTGGTTCAAGACTTGTTTTGGCGTTAAGGTTATTCATCGAACTATCTTGTATTTCGGCCACCTTATCAACTGCACTATCTTCAATGTCAGCAACGTCTTCCTCAATGTCAGGCACATAATCAGTAGGACCATCTTGGATGTCGAAAGCATCATCAGTTGGACTATCATTGATGTCAAAAACATCATTATTTGAACTTTCTTCAATGTCAGCAATGTCTTCGTTGATGTCAGGCCCATCATCAGAAAGACCATCTTGGATGTTGAAAGCATCATCAGTTGGACTATCATCGATGTCAAAAGCATCATTATTTGAACTTTCTTTATTGTGCCACGTATCACATTCTTCCCCTATTTCTACTGTATCATCTCTATTTATTAAATTATCTTTCGATTCATAACCATCACCAAATATTTCTTGAAATAGTCATTTTCTCATTGACATATTATCCTCAAGAGTTTTTTTATTCTAATGATAGAGATATAAGAGTTTTAACCGTGATTGAACAGACGATGTTGTTGCTTTTGAAAATGAAATGGCACAACAAGTTATACTCCAAGTTATATTTAAACTTCACCACTATATTTTCTCATCCATTATCAATGTGAATTCATTAGTTTACCATGCAACGTTAAACAAAC
>CATIWM010575832.1:0-12036 GCA_949671775.1 Mallotus repandus
CATATCTTGTATTAAGACTAGTGTGTAATGTGTGTTACATATGTGGAATTGTGAGCAATAAATTTGATATCAATAAATATGTTATGTGTTAGTCACATGCATACAATGTATGCTTGGCATCCTTAACAGGTGTCACAGAAAGGGCCACCACAAAACACATCTAAATAATGTCTGAAACCACCCAAAAAGAAAATAAAATAAAATAAAAAGATAAATTATCATAAACCCAAAATATAATAATGAATCATGTAAAGTGCATGACATTTCATTTTATAATTGTTAAAAAACCACCTCATTAATCAACAAATTACTCACATTAACAAATATTCATTAACCCATATCAACAAATTTATAAAACATTTAAAACATACCTTTTCATGGTTGCATTACTTGTATTCCTTTTCAGTCGTAATCAATGAATCTCCAGCAATGGTAAGCTCTTTTCAACAGATAATGAACTCAAATCTCCATAAATGGTATAGAACAAGATTGATACTTTGAAATCCCTAATTCCCAATATGGTAAGCTCTTTTTTCTTTCCTCAATTCTTTTTTTTAATGCAAATCCTTTTTTTTAACTCGGTATCTATGTAATATAAGAAGGCTTTTTTTGTTATTTCATAATCACACTCTATCATATGCACATCACATGCATCAACTTCTCTAATGTGGACTTCCACATCAGCTACTTAATGGGGCCCACTATTGCCTCATATGCATTAACCTGCAAACAACATGTATTTGTTATTTCTCTGCAGGTTGACATACTTAATTATAATAAATAAAAGTTAAGACATTCAATTGTCAAATTTTAAAAAGTTGGGAAACCAAAATTGTCATTATCCCTTATTGGATTGAAAGATTAAAAGTGCATTGAACATTTTCTTAATTAATTAGTTTGATCATTGCATAATTCTTTGATCACAGAGTTACAAAAGAAGTTTTGATGGTTTGCTGCCAAGATAACTACTCAAGGGAAGGAAAACTTAAGAGTGAGAGGTGAAAAACATGTCATTCATGTTTATTCATTTATTTTTTCTGACTTGATAAATTGTATAGTTTCATTTCTAAAGATTATGCATGATGATAAGCAACGCATTAATAAGAGGAGTAGTCTATGTATTTTCGAGCAGAACATTCTAACATCAAACAATAAGATTCTGGGATTTCATGGGTTTACATAAGAATATGGTTCAGAATCTTAAAGTAGAGAGTGATATTATAGTTGGTGTTATTGGCTCTAGAATCTGGCCTGAATAAGAAAATTTCACCGATGAAGGCTTTGGTCTTGCTCCAAAGAAGTGGAAGGGCATTTGTTGTAATGGTGGTGACAACTTCAATTACAACAAGTAATATAGTGACATCAATTGATCATAAAACTTGTATGTTCAAAGCAATGTTTTTAGATTTTATGAACAATATATAAATATTCATTTTATAGCAATATTATTGGGCTAAATGTTATAACAACTTAGGAATTTTGGATCTTAGCCTCCAAAGGATGATGATGTTCATGCCTCTACAGCAACTGGGAACCAAGTAAATGATGCCAAATCAAGAGAGTAAGGATTTGCGATAAAAAGGATGCACATCACAGAGGAGCTCTTGGCTTTCCCTGTCTACTATTCCAGCTATGTGCTTATCCCTTGACCCTTCTATGTTTTTTGCAAAAATGCACAATAAAAGGAGGGTACCTTATCTAAGATTACTGTTTATAAATTCTATCATCCATTCAGGATGTGCAATGCAGACTGCTTAGACTAAAGTTTAACAAAGGGGAGGATTGTGCTTTATGATCATATAAGAGGACTTTTTGAGGCTAAAAGAGCTAGTACAATTAGATTCATCTTGAAAGCTGATAGTCAGGATAATATTCCTCCTCCCGATAATATTCCTCCTTGCGTTGTTCCATTTCCTACATCTGCCCTAACTTTAAATAGCCACAGTTTGGTTAAGGACTACATGAAGTTTGGAAAATATGGATTTCAATATTCCACAAGTTTTAATTGGTTGGTTAACAATTGGTTTCATTAGAATGTTTAATTTATGTATGGTTACTTTTCAAAAAAATAATTGTGTATGGTTACAGTTTGCCATATTCAAAAGTGAATAGGTGCCGAAGAATCCTATTCACTTTTGAGTATTTCTACCATAGGCTAACTGTAACCATACATAAATTTGATAAAAGTTATCCTAAAATATAAAGTGATCTCAAAATAATAAAATTAAATTTATAATTATTAATTCATAATAATCAATTTTAAAGAAATTAAATATATCTGCGCAACGCACAGGCATTAGTTAAAGTTAACATAGAAAGAAAATTTGCAATTAATTCAATCAGCTAACTATTGTAATTAATTCAATCAACTAACTATTGTTCATTTTTAATTATGAAAATGTAACTAAACCAATGACAAAAAATTAAAAAATTAAACTACACAATTAAATTATTCAAGTTATTAATTTTTAATCTTAAGAAATTTATAATATTTTTCATTACATTCTATGATTTTTTTCATAAAAAATCTAATTTTTAATATTGAATTAGATAATAAAAATTAAGGAAAATTGTAAATGTTTAAATGTCTAAAGAAATTAGAAGGACTCATGAGAAAGATAATGTAATTGTTAACACTCAAAGAACACATTTATGGCATATAATTCTTTTTTTTTTTAAATAAATAGGGAGGTCAGATGACCTAAACGTAATAGACTGCACAATATGGGTAGTCCTCCCCTTTTAAATCGACAACGATAAAATTTAAACCATGCACTTCAAAATGTACATGGAGAGAAGTTATCATTTGACTACTCTCTCACTGGCTTTATGGCATATAATTAAATTATTCTACACATGGTCAATAAAAATAAAATGCATATTTATATATTATAGATACAATCATCTAGATGTATAACATCTGAAGTAAGTAAAAATTATATTATTTTTCATTTTCTAATATAAAATATTAAGTTTTTTAACCAAATTTCTAAAATTAACATAATTAGTGTTGGGAAAATTTGACAGTGTTGGTGCAGCGAAATAATGTTCACAGAGACAAAATAAAAATTAATGTAGAAATCATCAAATAAATAAATATATGGAAGCGGTCAAACCGGCCAATTGGTGAGTAAAATAGGCGGTAAAACCTGCCTTAAATAATAAAAATGAATCCAATAATTTAATGTGGTTCACCCTTATTGTTGGGCTACGTCCACGGGACATACTTTGAAAAATTTCTTCCACTATAAAATTGTAGGATTACAAGAGAGAGTCTTCTCTAGATTAATACTAGAGATACACAATAATAGATATCTCACAAAAATAGTGGCACTCAAAGTGTTTCCCACACCCCAAAATAATTTTCTCATTATTTTGTCACTCATCCTTTGAGAAAATATTTCCCAAATCCTTAAAACTCTCTCACACTCATCAAAGCAAAAATTGCTTTGGCTACTGCAGGCACACACCTCACTCAATTTTCTTCTGCTTGTTATTGCCTATGCTTGTGCTCCTTGCTTTGCCCATTCGTGCATTTATATAGGCATTAGCATGTAAGAAAAAACAAAAAAAAAACATACTTTTCAAACTTTGTTAAGCACCGAATTTTGGCACTCTTAACTTTCTTTTTTTTATACATTTGGGCTTCACTCCACTAGGAGGGACCCACTACAACTCTCCCCCTTCCAACTATGTGGAGGTCATCACCATCCCAACGGCCAGTCAACAGAATTTGAACTTCTCCCTAGGTAGATTCTTTGTTAACATGTCTAATCTATTTTTATTTGTATGGATCTTCTCAAGCTGCAACAGCTTCTTCTCTAATACATTCCATATCCAATGATATCTCATATCAATATGCTTTAACCTTGAGTGAAAGGAGGAATTCTTTCTAAGGTGGATAGCACTCTGACTATCACAAAATAGCTTGTATATATCCTGTTGAAAACCAAGTTCATTTAAGAACTTCTTCATCCATAGCAACTTTGTACAAGCTTCAGTTGCTACAATAAACTCTGCTTCAGTGGTAGACAAAGCAACACATTTCTGCAATTTTGATTGCCTTGACACAGCTCCCCCTACAAATGTAATCAGGTAACCTGAGGTTGACTTTTTTGAGTCAACATCGCTTGCCATGTCTGCATCTATGTATCCAGCTAGCACAGGTTTGGCATCTCTAAAACATAAGCATATTTTGGATGTTCTACGAAGATACCTGAAAATTCCTTTCACTGCAACCTAGTGTTCCTTTCCAGGATTTAAAAGGAACCAACTTACAACTCCAACTGAGTGTGCAATATCTAGTCATGTACACACCATGGCATAAATCAAACTACCAACTGGTGAAGCATATGGAACTCTATCCATCTTTTCCTTCTCCTTATCTGTGGAAGGACATTGCTAAAAAGTTAATCTAAAATGATTAGCAAGAGGACAACTAACCACTTTAGCATTGTACATGTTGAACCTCTGAAGTACCTTCTCAATGTACTTCTCTTGTGACAACTATAATTTCCTGACGCCTCTGTCTCTAACAATCTTTATGCCAAGAATCTACTTCACTGGTCCCAAGTCTTTCATCGCAAAAGACTTATTCAACTGCTTCTTTAAGCTGTTGATTTTGAAAACATTCCGGCCAACAATCAACATGTCATCCACATAGAGCAATAAAATAATAAAGTCATCATCAGAGAATTTTTGAACAAATACACAATGGTCTGAAGTCGTCTTTTTGTGGCCTTGCTCTCCCATAACAGACTCAAACTTCTTATACTATTGTCTCGGTGCCTGTTTCAAGCCATATAAGTTTTTCTTCAATCTACAAACATAGTACTCTTTTCCCTTTTCTTTGAAACCCTCTGGCTGCTCCATGAATATTTCTTCTTCCAAATCATCATGTAGGAAGGTAGTTTTAATATCCATTTGCTCGATCTTCAAATTAAAACTTGCTGCTAAGCTTAGCATAGTACAGATGGATGTCATCTTCACGACTGGAGAGAAAATCTCATCAAAGTCGATACCCTTTCTTTGGTTGAATCCTTTTACAACCAGTCTAGCTTTGAAGCGTGGCTAAAGACTATGTTCTTCATGCTTGATCCTAAACACCCACTTATTCTTCGAAGCTCTCTTGCCTTCAGGCAACTTCACTAGCTCAAATGTCATGTTCTCATGCAGAGACTTTATCTCATCCTGCATGGCTTCAAACCATTCCTGCTTGTGTTCATCATTTGTAGCTTCTTCAAAGCTTTCTGGCTCTCCCCCGTCAGTTAGTAGCATGAACTGGTCTCTAGGATATCTGGTAGAAGGTTGTTTGTTTCTATCAGATCTCCTCAGTCGCACTAGAGAGGCCTCATCTACTGGTGGTTGATCATGAACACCATCATCATCATCTTCAAATGGAATCTCAATGGGAGCATCTTTATCGCCTACATCTGGCGGTATATCTTCATCTCCAACTTCCCTTGACACCGTTGTTGGAGGAACTAGCTTCAAATTTGAATCATCATCAGAGCTAAGGATGTTTTTCTCAACTCTAGCAACATCTTTGATTGTCTCATCTTTAATAAACAAAACATCACGGCTTCTGACAAGCTTCTTCTTAACTGGATCATAAAATTTATAGCCAAGCTGATCTTGACCATAGCCAATAAACACACACAGTCATGTCTTGACATCAAGCTTGGACCTCTTATCCTTGGGTATATGCATAAAGGCTTTGCATCTAAAAACCCACAGATGACTATAGGAAATATCTTTTCCTGACCACACCCTCTTTGGAGTTTTAGACTGTAAAGGAACACATGGTGAAAGATTCAGCACATGCACTACTGTAAGTAGAGCTTCACCCTAAAATGTCTTAGGTAGCTTTGATTGTGAGAGTAGAGATCTTAGTCTCTCCATCAAAGTCTTGTTCACCCTCTTAGCTAAACCATTCAACTGCGGCATCTTTTGAGGTGTTGTCTGATGTTAAATACCATGTTCTTTGTTGTAAGCATCAAATGGTCCAGTATACTCTCCACCATTGTCTGTTCAGATGCACTTTAACTTCTTGCCTGTTTGCCTCTCCACCAGGGTATGAAATTCCTTGAAGACATTTAGCACCTAATCTTTTGACTTTAAGGTGTATGCCTACGTCTTCTGAGAATGATCATCAATGAAAGTCACAAAGTACTGAGAACCACCAAGTGACTTTGGCATTGGCCCACACAAGTCTGAATGAATTAAATCCAGCACATTCTTCCTTTTAGTAGGAGGAGAGCTCCTGAAAGTAACTTTGTTTTGCTTTCCTATAGGAAAATTGGCACATTTCTCCAAATGCACAAGATCTACTCCAGATAACACATTTTCTTGGCCAGTATTGCTATCCCTTTCTCACTCATGTGGCTGAGTCTTCTATGCTATAACTCAATTGTACTTTCTTTCTCTATAGCATTCACCATGTCTTTGGAGAGATTGTAAGTGAAATCTTCAAAGTCTCTCATGACTCTGGCAGAGAAGCCAACACCATAAGAGCAATAATTTCATTGTCAAAATTTATGCCCATCCCTGACAATTGATCCACGATCCCTTGTATTTCATTCAAGTGATCGGCGACAGAAGAGCCTTCCCGTTATTATTTCTTCATTAATTTTGTCAAATAAAATAATTTATTGTTGCCGGTCTTTAAAGCATACAACTCCTCCAGCTTGTTCCACAACTTTTGTGCATGAGTTTTATTACAAATGTGGTTGTACACATTGTCTTCAACAAACTGCCGGATGAAGCCACACACTTGCTCATACTTAAATTCCTATTCCTCATCCTTCTTGTCATTGGGTTTTATCTTAGCAAAAACTGGTAGCTGCAATACAAATAGGAGATCTTTCATTTTGTTTCTCCATTTGTGGTAATTTGTGCCATTTAAGCTGACCATCTTGCTAGGCTTAGCCTCCATTTTTGTAGTATTTAATAATACCTCCAGAACACGAACCAACATCTCTGATACCACTTGTTGGGAAATTTGACAGCGTTGGCGCAACGGAATAATGCTCACAGAGACAAAATAAAAATTACTGCAGAAATAATCAAACAAATAAATATATAGAGGCGATCAAACCGGCCAATTGGTGAGTAAAATAGGCAATAAAACCTGCCGTATAAATAATAAAAATGACACCAATAATTTAACGTGGTTCACCCTTAATGTTGGGTTACGTCCACTGGACAAACTCCGAAAAATTTCTTTTACTGTAAAATAGTAGGATTACAAGAGAGAGTCTTCTCTAAATTAACATTAGAGGTACACAACAATAGAGATCTCACCAAAATAGTGGCACTCAAAGTGTTTCCCACTCCCCAAAATAATTTTCTCACTATTTTGTCACTCACCCTTTGAGAAAATATTTTCCAAATCCTTAAAACTATCTCACACTCATCAAAGCAAAAATTGCTTTGGCTATCGCAGGCACACACCTCACTCGATTTTCTTCTGCTTATTATTGCCTATGCTTGTGCTCCTTGCTTTGCCCATCCGTGCCTTTATATAGGCATTAGCATGTAAGAAAAAATAAAATAAATAATAAGCATACTTTTCAAACTTTGTTAGGCACCAAATTTTGATGCCCTTAATTTCTTTTTTTTGTTTTTTTTATACATTTGGGTTCCACTCCACTAGGAGATACCCACTAGAATTAGCATCCTAACATGTAAAGTTCAAATCTTGTTATTGTTAATTGTTGAATTAATTTTAGAAAACTATATTTAAAAAAAAAAAAAACTTATATATTGCTGCATTACATTGGCTACCATAAATGCAATGAGATGTGATGATGTCGGGCCCAAATCCTAACACATCGTAGGTCTGCTGGTGACGCGCTGTTTATCTATGATCTGCTTCTCACGGACTGGAACGGCTGTAGCGCTTGCCTTTGGACTCTGTCCAATTTAGCTGCAAATTATGAGTTCATCTTTGATGTCAGTCTGTCTGATCTTCTACTTGTAAATTTTTGAGATATACTTACTCCTTGGGGACAAGCTCGGATCAATGGTCAATCAGGCACAGTCCTGGCATTTAATGTCATGTTTGCATATTTTCCAAGTATTTTGCTAGCCAGTACAACAGCGTATGTGAACGGCCTGTTCATGTTGCCCTCTCTGTTGCTGCTGCTGTTTAATGGGACTAGCTTTCTTATGTGAATTCGCTTTCTCGCAGTCTGGATGTTCCAAATATGATATTTTTTGTTATTCAAATCGTAATTCTATTGAAATTAACTCCAAAACTTTCTTTTTTTTTTTTGCATTATGCATAGTTTATAAAAAAACCAAACCAATGATTTGTTGATTTTTAGTTGCCATGATCCTTTGTCCTCGTAAGGCTTCTAGTCGATGTATATGTATCTAACAAGTTTCCAACTGCAGAAAGATTATACGCAGAGACAACAGCAATCAGTTTCAAAAATTAACTCAGCTATTGGGGAACTACTTATATAATAAGGCTCATTTAATAAACGATCCCAAATTCAAACTACGCAAAAGTTATGAGCTAGCTAAAACTCAACTCAACTACTTTGCACCCCTGCAGATGCGGACACTCTATTTTGGCTACTGGTTCACTGCCTAGTACCCATTTTCGACTTCTGGGAATCAGAACATATATCTTAGCTTCAAAGAATTCATTGATTACCTTAGCAGGCCACGATACATTTCAAGAAAATAATGACACTAACAGGCCAAGGTGTGCCTGGTTTTGATTAGTGGTCCTCAATTGATTTTCAGGATTGTCAGAGCCAGAAAACATTATAAATAAACTTCTACTACAATCATTCAGAATCAGAAAACTTTAAAAAGGCAAAACAAGCTCACAATATAATTTATTAACACCAAAGTCAAATTCATAATGATACACCATTTTAATGCTAGATTATATCGACTTTAAGATAAAGTGGGTGATATGGATTTTGTAGATTATAAAGGGTTATGATTAATTCATTTAATTCAAGATTGTACAATAAGAAAAATTAAGAAACCTTATGCAGAGGAGAAGGCTTGAGGCCTCTCGTGTTTGAGTTCACGATCTTGGCATCTTGGACACAGCTCAAAGAGTTGTTCTAACTATACTTTTAATTAGGACTTATGCACAAATCTTAAAGAACCCAAATCGTTCCAAAATGTTGAATCGACAATTTTCATAATTGAAAATTTTTATGAATTGTTTAACTTTCTTTGAAGCAAACCATCCTAAAAAATTTTATTAGAGCGGATTTAGAGATCGTGAATTCTCCAAACTGAGAACCGAATTGTTCTAAATTGCACCGAATCGAAGAATTGAAATCGATTTAAACTAAAAACTTAATATAAATTTTCAAATTTTAATTTTGCCCCGGACCATTTTAAAATCTTCATTTTGCTCTAAATTTTCGCTTCGAATTGGTCTCAAATTTTGGAACAATTGGAAACAAAGATTTAGCTTTTCAAATCTAAGTCTAGAATATTATTTTTTTAAATTCTTTAATTTTTTATCCGATTTGAAGAATTTACATTCTTCGAACTATCCTTACCCGTACATAGTCCTACTTTTAATTACCATTATTATAGTAATGAATGTAATTATTAATTAATTGAAATGAAATGGTTCATGGAAAAAAAAAAAAAAAAGCTGCAATAAATATATGGATTTGACCTCAATAGTGTCCCGAACAACATTAATCGACGTGGACCAACTCTTGATTTTTTTACCCATCTATATGTATATTAAATGCTAATATCTAAAATTATTCAGTTCAAATTTTGGCATATACCCCTTCTCGTAATTCAGGATTCAACTCTAAACGTTTATTTGTGGAATTTTAAAAACTCAAGATTTAATTCTATTAAACATAGTTAAAAAAATCTAATCTTAATTATTATTTTTTTAATATTTTTTCCTCTTCGTTCTCGCCCTAATAAGCTTGTCTCTCTTTCTCGTCTTTTTATCGGTGGCTGCACCGGACGGCTGCTTCACGCCCTGCGTTTTTTTCTCTCTTCCTCCCCTCTTTCTCCTCGTCCTCTTTTTATCTGTTGTTGTTTGTTTGGGTGAGCAGGAGAATTTATTCTTTAAATAGCTTCTCTATTAGTATTAATTTTGGAATTTTTACGTGTTATTTATTTGTTCTGCAGTCTTTGATTGCTGCTTTACTACAGACATATTGGAAGACGATGAATATAAAGTCTACATTGGAGGCATAGTGAGCCAACTTCGTGACCACTTGTCGAATGCTTCATTCATGGTGTTTAACTTACGTGAGGGAGAGCACCAAAGCCTGATTAAGAGCATATTATCCGAGTATGATATGGCTGTAATGGACTATCCTCGCATTATCTTCTTTTCAGAATTTATCTAACATAAAGGTTGCTATAGCATAATTGATTCCAAAAGCCATGGTAGTGATGTGTTCTTATTTTCCTGTCTCATTGACCCTTTTAGTTGACAATGCTACACCTGTTCAGTATGACACTTATTAGCCATGACGACATAGTTCTAAAGCTAAATTATCAATGCATATGGTGTTTGATTTTAAAACCTATTTTTTTAGGTTGTGTATGTCTCCTGAAAATAATACCTTATGTTGCATTTTGTGAATCCGACTTTAAAAGTGTTATGTGATGAAAATGTGCTTAACATTAATAGTTATGTAATTCTATACCAGCAAGTGGGTAAGCATTGTATCTAGAGACCTGTTGTTTTCTTATACACAAAGGTGACAGGCATAATTAAGTTTCAACCATATCCTTTTCCTTATATGCAGCACGACTTGGCCTTGCTTGATGCCTATTCCAAGTAAATAGGACAATTCTTAGCTAATGGTTAGCTATTTGATTCTCAGAATAAGCATTGTCTTTGATTATATGCATACTTCACTCTGCTAGGCAGAATAGTTGTGTTGGTCCCTCTCAATTGAAATAGCAGCCACCTTGAAATAGGGCCATTCAGAATCATCTTACAGATCTGGAAATGGAAATGAAGCTTGTGGTGGGGGGCCATATTTCGTTACCTACGATATTGAAGATTGTATAAGTTACCCCGTTGTGAAACACAAGAAGTATCACATTTTTTTAGTTCAATAAATGTATTTGTATAGCTTGCTAGCAGGAACTTCTTTAATTTATAATCTGAGGTCGTCTTGAGTTTTTTTTTTTTTTTCTCTATCTATTATAACTTTCCTTAGAGTTTGTTGAGATGTGTTTTTAAATTCTTCATCTCTCTGTGCAGGAAATCTGTGATTTAATTAAAATAGACATTCATTGTCATGTTCAAGGTGATGTTGTGGAGTGTATTATGTGGAGAGTAATCTCGAAAGGGAACAGATGATGTTCCGTGTCATGTTCAACACAGCCTTTATAAGATCCAATATCTTGATGCTTAACCGTGAGGAAGTTGATATGTTATGGAATGTTGAAGATCAATTCAAATCAGAGGTATCCATTCATCTTTCTGGTTCTTGAATGTGTTCAATGGTATATGTCATATTTGATCATTTCAGGAGCCATTAATCTTTCTTTGACCTATGGATGAAGGTTCTGTTTTCAGAGATGAATTCTACTTCATCTATTTCTACAGTTGATTTGCTGGTTGTGGAGGAGAAAGGTGGCGATTCTGAGGATGCAATTGCTAAAGTTCAGGAGTTTTTCAACAGTGTGGACTTGCTACAACCAGAATCTGATCTGGCACTAAACCTTCTCCAGCAATTCACTAAACTTCAAGAAAATTCAGGCGCTGACTTTCCTCAGAGAGCATAAATAGACAATTCAGAGTCAACCATTGAAGAAATTAAAGAAAAACCAAATCAGAAGGAATCAGAAAACAACTCTATTCGTACTAATAAAACATCTCTGGATGCAAATTCAACTGGGGAGAAGGCTGAACCTCAGGAACTGATGGTTGCTTCCCAATCAATGCCCTCTACTCAACCACCTTTAGATGTAAATTTCAATCAGAAGAAGGTTGAAACCCCCCAAGAACTACAAGTTTCCCTCCAACGATCGGCTCAATCAAAAATCATATCCCCACGAGTACAGAAG
>CATIWM010575913.1:0-18068 GCA_949671775.1 Mallotus repandus
AAATTAATGAAAAATAAAAAAAAAAAGGAAGAAGAAAGGATTTTTCTGTAAAGGTTTATCGTGGACTTTTGAAAAAAGTTCGTAAAATTAAAAAAAAAAAAGAGAAAACCGTAAAATTAAAAAAAAAAAACACGCTTGAAAAAAATAAAATGGCCGTAAACATGAAAAAGTTTTGATCAATGTTGATGTTGCCTGTAATTATCCATTAATATTAGTGTTAAAGAGTTTTTTTTTTTTAGAGAAACAGGGATCGATCTCTGGAATTTTCAAACTCCATGCCCCCAAATGCCATTGTGCTAAACAAGCACAGGCAAATAGAAAAAATCAGTTGTTATTGAAAGACTCAGAATTGTTAATGTAAAATTGCATCTTCTACTTTGTTCAAGAAAAAAGAAAAAAGTGCATCTTCTACATCTTTTTTTTGGCTAACATCTTTTTTTTGGCTAACATCTTTTTTTTGGCTAACAACTTGACCTATAACCTTTGGTCTTTGAGTAGAGTGTTTCAGAAATTTCTCTATAACGACAATGAAATTTTCCCCTTTCCCTTTGTTTCCAATACGTGGAAAACCTGCCTCTTAACACCTATTATATTTATAGAGAAATACAACACGTCAGCCTTTCAAGAAAAAAGTAGACAGCAATTTTTTTTCTGGTAACCAAAACACGTGAAGAACGATGGAAGAAATTTTTTTATTTATTTTAAATAATTATATTTAATAGTTAAATTTATAAAACATAAATATATATTCTATTTTTATTAGTTAAATATTTTATAAAATAATTGAATTATACATTACAAATCTAACCATTATCAATAGTTCATTCAGAACATATATAACTTCAAACGATAAAATAATCCAATGCATAGATTCACTCTTTAAATCAGAGGAAAAAATCATACTTACACTATGCATCCATGGAGGAAAAACAAAGGAAAAAAAGACAACAGCTGGAGAATTAATTTTTATTTTATTTAGCTATTAAAAATTTTTAGAAAGAAAAGGAAATTGACATTCCTCTTTTATAAAATGAAAATCATTACATCTTAAATTGAAGTATAAAAAATTTCAATTTATCTTTTTTTTATTAATTATTTTTAAATTTTCGAACGCAATATGTATAATTTTTAATTTCTTTCCTTCAAAACCCCTTTCATTCCCTCTATAGTTGCCATGCATAGTATTAGATTCTTGTCAAAAGGTTAATGACGTCCTTCTTATAATCAAAATAAATTAACATATTTAATTGCCAAAAAATACAATTAAAAAAAATAATTAGATTCCAAATTTCCGACATTCCATTACTTTTATACTAAAAAATCAAATAATTTTAAACATCGAAAACTGTCCACTAAAGAAAAAAATTAATATTTTTTATTTTTTTGAACAATAAAAATTAATATTTTATTATATAAATGAAAAAAATTCTAAAATATTAGAACATCTTGATAAATAAATTCCTAATATTACCATTTTTTGAGGATTAATAATAATAACAATAATTATTATTATAATAGCTGAGGTATGTAATTATGTCAATCAGTCACCTCATTGCCAGAATCAAAATCCATAAAAGCATATATATATATAAAATAATAATTACATTAGATCACAATTTTTTAAAAATTCTCTTATATGAGAATTAATGTACTTCACCGTCTTCTGTAACTGTTAATTATTTATATTAGTAAAATAGTTAATTAATTATTAATTAAACACCATATAAGAAAATTGAAAAAAAAAAGTAAAAAAATAGAGAAAGACCTGCTGGCAAAACTGCAGCTGGAGGTTAAATCTGATTGGTTCCTCCACCGTACACAGCGGCTGAGATCTGAAGAAAAAAAAAAAACCCCTCCCTTATACTTCATTAGTTTCAACCTCCGGCATAGCATTCAAATCCAACAGTGCAGTCTCCTCTTGCACAATCCGCTTCCTCGAAACCGATGGCGCTGATGCCTCTTTGAAATCAACTTTCTCCTTCTTCTCATCCTCCTCCTCCTCCTCCTCGCCGTCTCCAGCATCTACGACAGCAACAACCTCTGCTTCGACTGCAGCTCGCCATCCTTCACCATTTCCTTTCTCGAAATACTTAACGGCGACCTGCATCCTCCTCAGAATTGCAAAAAATTCCTCCACCTCCTCTTCCGTGGTGTCGTCTTGTCGGAGCTGCTTTTTATTACTGTTATTATTAGTGTTGCTGTGATCGTTATTGTTCCTCTCTTTTACATCGTCAATTCTTCTCCTCTTCCCTTTTCCCTTAGAATCCATTTCTCTTCTCACAGTTCTTTAACTGCAGCAGCAGCAATCAACAACATATACAAAATCCAAAAACAAACAAATAAATTAATATAAATCAGAAAAATAGAACAGAAACCAATAAATTAATAAAGTCATAATAGAAAATTAGTAGAACGATACCACTGAAACACCAAGAAATTGCTGAAATTTTGCATGGTCTTCAGGTCAACAGAGAATTTCATAAACAACGACTTCAATAGCTTATGGTCGTATTTTAATTTATATATTTTTTCTAAGAAAAAAGAAGGAGTTTTTTTTTTTGAGAAATAATTTTTTTGCTATGATGCGGTGATGTGTGTTCCGACGTACAGTGCGAAAGCGATGAAGCGTGTGGGTAATGGGTGTGTGTGGGATGCTTGGTTGGTTGGTATAATTTTTTTTGTTTGATGATGGTCGTTTTCTAGCCGTTGGATGTCGACTGATGGGGGTGACGTACATAATATTAGGTCAGGTGGCGTCATCGATATGGCGATATGCCATGTTGTGTCAATGCGTATTGAATGACGATAATCGTTTTATTGTCGCACGCGCCGAATATGACGCGTTGATATTTGTCAGAAGATAAGATATGGACCCTTTTTTTGTTCAGTACTTACTTTAAAGAAAATTATTTTTCTAAAATTTATTTTCATTTTTTAAAATTTAATTAATTTTTTTAAAAAACATTCAACCATTATTTTAATATGAAGAAAATAAAATATCACTTATTTAAATATAAAAGTTCAAAAAAATTTTATAGTTGTCAAATAAATAATAAATAATATCTTTTAACTTTTTTAACGTTTTAAATTTGGTAAAACTTTTATTTTATTAACAAAGAAATAAAAATGAGATGTGAAATTAAAATTAATTTTTTTTATTTTTAAATATCAGATATTATTTTTATAATTTCAATTTTTGTATTGTTCAAAATATTGAATTGGTAATTCAAAATTATTAAACTTAAAGCTTACGCATATAATTTTAATAAAACATCTATGATATAATAAATGAATAACAAAAATTTATTTTATATATGTAAAACGAATATTATTATTATCTATTTTGAACTTTATAATTATTTTATTTGATCACTAATAAAATTCAGTTACCTGTCTCTAATTTGATTAATTTAAAATTGTTTATTTTAATTATACAAAAAAGTACTGTTATTGTGTATAATTAATTATAATATATATTTACTGGAAGGAGAAGTTATCACTTCCAGTATTATTTCATTAATTCATATTTATGAGGAGAAAAAAGAAAATAGAATTTGGAGGCGCGTGGGGCGGATTCCCACTTGGTAACCAAATGTAAGGTTTTGATTCCTTTCCGGTTTCTTCGATGCTTCCTAAATCGACCAAAAAAAGACCAAATTTACGTTGCCAACCCCCTTTGGTAAATTAATAAATAGTGTTTAGGTACATCGTAGGTGCATCAAGCTAGATGGACCTTACTGCCATCTGGCGTGTTTTGATGATTGTGCTCTACTCTAGCAATTTGGTTTTAGGATGGGGCTACCCAGTCTGTTTTTTCTAAAAAAGAAAGGTTTACAGTAAGTAATTGACCATACTTATCAAATCGAAATTTAAATTGAAAATTGAATGGAATAGTAAGATTTAGAATAATATATTTTATATAAAAGATATATTTTATATAATATATTTTTATTTTAATATATATTATTTGATATTATTTATTATTAAATTTTTTAATAATATAATATGTTAAATATACTAAAAATAATAAAATTTACAATAATCATTATATATATAGCTAAAGAAGAAAGTTAAATACAAATGTCAATACTATAAATATAATACTAATTTTTTTACCTCATAAATACCATATGAAACTTGAAACAAATAGCTAGTATGAAAGAAATAAATCAATAAAAGAAATATAAAATTTAAATCAATGTTGCTAGTTTTTCAAATTAAAAAAATAAATTAAAAGAAGAATTATAAAAGATTTTATGAATATTATATTTGCTAGCTTCGTTAAATTTGGAAAACAATTAAGGAAGAACATGTTAGATTTGTGTTTTTATTATAGAATTTTCAACTTTTAAGTGATTTTAATTGAAAAATCATGACTTTTTCCATTCTCTAATTGTATATTTTAAATAAGATTCATTTTATTCAATACACGAGAATCGTAGATTCATATTGATTCTTATGATTCACTATCGACTCGTAAAATTCGGTATCGATTCTTATACTTGTCTAATTCACCTATAGATTCACATCAAATTTGAGGTGAACCGACTCGAATTATAAGATTCTAACAACAAAGTAATTGATTTTTCTTTCAAGTCTACATTTAAAAGTATTATAAAGTGAAGACAACTATTTTGGATGTAAAAAAAATGAAATTGTTTTAATTTATAAATTAATTTTTATATAATTTTAAAAAACTATTTCTATTATATATCATGTATTTTTATTAATAAAAAATTAAGAAATAATTACTATTACCCTAAGATTAAATCATAATTGTTACTTGGTCCCTCCTTTTTTAAAAATGAATTAAAAACTCCAATTTTACTTCCGTTAACTATATTCTCCTTCTGTTAGAAACAAGAGTTAAACAACATAAAAAGACATTTTATCCTCAATATATTATCAAATTTATAAAATTTTGCCATCCTTGGGTAACATTTTTTTATTGGGCGAAGGTGCATTTCCACCCTTAATGTTCATATCGAGGAGCACATATGCCCTTTTTGTATTTTTTGGATCATTTAAGCACAAAATTAAGTTTTTTTTTTGTGTTTTAGGCCCCTCAATTAATGAGGCAAAGTAACGGTGGTAACTCCGTTTATATATTGTTTGTGTGGACAATTTTCAAGGCCTAAAACATGTCTTTTGAACTCCACACGATCTCCTCTATTTTCCCTCCTTAACTGTCATGTGACTTCATTTTTCCCTTTATGATTTACACAAATTATATATACACTATTCCTTACTTTTCCTTTCCAAAAACTCATTTCCTTCTTTTTCTCTCTCTCAGCATATACCTTAGCTTCCACAAATTATATAAATGGTATTCCTTTGAGCGCTGCCGTCGTTTCCTGATATGAGCGCATTTCTTGTTGAAAGACTTGAACCAAATCCAAACTAGACAAGTTAAGCATGCAATTGACGTCCATGTTCCAATGGTCTAAGAACATAACAAGAAGTAATAGCTCCTGCGTATGCATAATTACATGGTTCAAGACCTAGTAATTTCATCAAGTTGAAAAGTTTTAAACCCTCCTCTACATAGCCATTTTAAGCTAATCTTGATATCATTACAACCTATGTTAAAATGCTTTTCTCAGGCATCTCATAAAAAAAGGTTTTAGCTTCACCTATGCACCTAACATTAACGTAACCAGATAAAATTGCATCCAACTTTAACCTTGATACATACATTTTCCTAAACATCTCTGGTGCTTCTTGATATAACCACAATGCATATAACTTGAAATCATTGCATTCCATGCCGCACACAGTTTCTCAATCATCCCATAAGGGGAAAGTATAGTAGTTTGTGGCATTGGTAAATACAAGGGACAATATTGATTATAGCAACCTCAATTGTGGGAGAGCTAAGGTTAATTCTAGCATATCTAAAAAATTGTGCCAAACAACTGAATTAAACTTATACCAATCTGACCCCTAATAAGAATTCAAAATAAGTAACACAAATTCATTAAAAAAAAAACAAATAAAAAAAAAGAGTTCCAAAAAAAGTATTGAATTAGCATATACAAGTGAACAATTTGAAAAAAAGAAGAGAAAAAGGCCATTATCGTTGCATTCTGAACTTATATTTCCACAAATAATTAATGAAGAAAGATGATGCATCTTCTATAATAACGCAGCTCATTTGGAATCTTGTAGAATCATAGAAGAAGAAGAAGAAAAAGTAAACACCCATGACCACGGCCACTGTGTTACTGCTAATGATCGATCGTAGCCTCGTCAATGAAGCTAAAACAAGAAGAAGAAAAATATGAAAATAACAAGTTGACGCCAACTGACTGACTGATTACGGGGGATAAGATTGGTGGATTGAAATTGCAAGAGGGAAGAGAGAGTTTAGTAGCTTTCAAAAAGAATAGAAGAACAAGAGGATAATAATGATAAGTTCAGTATAGAGAAGAGTGCAACAGTAACATGTCTATGGTGGCGGCGGTAGGGCAACGGAGGCAGCGTTCTAGAGTCAGATGATAATTTGAGTATTACAAGAAAATAAAAGATAAAAATAAGGATATTTTCCAAGTGCAAGTGGACATGGTCCTTGTGAGTGATCATATAGTTGTACCTCTCATCCCTCTACCTGTCTGATACCCCATATCACAGAGTTATCACTGCCCATCTCTAACTCTTAATTAAGTGAATCTTTTTTTTTTTTACTTTTTTGTCTCTTTATGGATTTTTTAATGGGTTGGCAGAGTGATAATAGGCAGTACGACCATCTCTCATTGTATCCAACTTTAACCCTCCTCTACATAGCCATTTTGAGTTAATCCTTATATCATTACAATCCATGTTAAAATGCTTTTCTCAGGCATCTCATCAAAAAAGGTTTTAGCTTCACCTATGCGCCCAACCAGATAAAATTGCATCCAACTTTGACTCTGATACATACATTTTCCTAAACATCTTCTGTGCTTCTTGATGTAACCGCAATGCATATAACTTGAAATCATTGCATCCCATGCCACACACAGTTTCTCAGTCATCCCATAAGGGGAAAGCATAATAGTTTGTGGTGTTCGTCAATACAAGGGACAATATTGATTATGGCAGCCTCAAATGTGGGAGAGCTAAGGTTAATTCCAGCATATCTAAAAAATTGTGCCAAGTAGTTAAATTAAACTCATACCAATAAAACCCATAGCAAGAATTTCAAAATAAGTAACACAAATTCATTCAAACAAAAACAAATAAAAAAAGAGTTCCAAAAAAAGTATTGAATTAACATATACAAGTGAACAATCTGAAAAAAAAAGAGAAAAAGGCTATTATCGTTGTAGTTTGAACTTATATTCCCACAAATAATTAATGAAGAAAGATGACGAAGAAGATGATGCATCTTTTATAATAACCCAGCTCACTTAGAATCTTGTAAAATCAGAGAAGAAGAAAAAGTAAACACCTATGACCACGGCCACTGCGTTACTGCTAATGATCGATTGTAGCCTCGTCAATGGAGCTAAAACAAGAAAAAGAAAAATATGAAAATGACAAGTTGACGCCGACTGACTGATTATAGGGGATAAGATTGGTGGATTGAAATTGTAAGAGGCAAGAGAAAGTTTAGTAGCTTTCAAAAAGAAAAGAAGAACAAGAAGATAATAATGATAAGTTCTGTGTGGATAAGAGTACAATAGTAGCATGTCTATAGTGGCGGCAGCGGGGCAACGGTGGTAGCGTTCTAGAGTCAGATGATAATTTGAGTGTTATAAGAAAATAAAAGATAAAAATAAGGATATTTTCCAAGTGCAAGTGGACATGGTCCTTTTGAGTGATCATATAGTTGTACCACTCATCCCTCTACCTGTCCATCTCTAACTCTTAATTAAATGAATCTTTTTTTTTGTCTTTTTATAGATTTTTTAAAGGGTTGGCAGAGTGATAATAGGCTGTGGGACCATCTGTTAAGAACCTCCAAGGAATAGAACCAAGAACCCTAATGATTATGAACCCGTGAATTACTATTTTAGAAACCCAAGAACAAATTGAATTTCAGAAATCTAAGAATCGCTTAAATCGGATTGTAAGTTTGGTTGATCAAGATTATAACCTAAAGAAAAATAAGTTCTTTAAACCCTAACCCTTAACACGTCACAAGGATAGATCAATTCCTTGATAAGTGGTTTATGCATTCAACAGGAATTCAAGAATTCAAGCAAATATGCAAAGGGAGCAAAACTATTTTTATTAAAATCCAATCTGATTAAAAACGTACCATAAGGGGTGTTTTTATAACATCCTAACATAAGAAACCCTAATGAAACTATTAAACCTAGCTGCCACATTAGCATAATAACAAATAACATAGTTTTGGGCTTAAATAAAATATTTCAGCCCATATACTAGCCCACATTATTCTTCATGTATTTGGACTAGCAAATGTTAAACAAAGCCCATTCAATTGTGTCTTTACTTGGGCCAAACCTAGCATAATCAATTGAACTTCCTTGACTAGCCTAATCTTGCATATAGCCAATTAAGGCTTCTTGTAGCTTCGTGGACCTTGACCTTGTAATTAGGCTTTGTGGCATGCTTAATGGATCCTTAGCTTTAACTTTGGTTTTCTTGCTGTCATCTCCATCAAGCCCATCCTTAGCTTTATCTCTAGAAATGCCACCACCATCTTTAAGCTTGGTCACATCCATATCATCCATGGTGATTTCAAGGGCGAAGGACTAAAACAATATTTCTATGATGAGAATAACTTATGACAATTATCTATGTAGTATTCTCACATTTGGTCAATCCAGTACATCATTTCTCTAAATAGTACTTATGAGTTGACTTAATATCTCATATTCATGATTAGTAAAACATAATCATCAGTCAATATCATACTAGTCTTAATTCATTATTATGATCAGGTATAATTTGAATAGAACTCATATTTAATCCAAGGGTTTTACTATCAAGTCACGTACTTGATGACCTTAGAAAAAATTAACTATTCAACTAATTATCATAACACAAAAATGATAATGAAAGTTCCTCTTTATTAATAAAATGATAAAGTCAAAACATAGTCACATATGATTGACCTAGTGCATACCACTAACACTAAGGCCCTTTTATCTCTCTGTTTCTGATCCCTGAGTGCTTTTACCATTAATTACCCTTTTCTCCATTTTGTAGCTAAATTTTAGGACTCCAAAAAACATGTATTCTGGTTCAACAATTTTGAGATCTGCCTTTGCCAGAAGAACTTGGTGCTATTCTAGTATATACTCCTGACTCTTCCACCCAAGTCATGATCCCCTGGTTAAAGGTACCAAATCTAATAGTTATCTTGCAATTGATGGCACGCAAATTCAATTTACCCCCACATTCATTAGCTTGACACTTCTTTAATAATCAAATCATTTTGGACTCATTCATTGAGGCTACTATAGCTGTCAAAAATAGGGAAACACACTGGCCTCGCATGATTGACCTATACATGTATTCTCAGTTCATGCCAGTATCTCTCTCTGGTGAATGTGACCTTCAAGTATTACACATTTTGGAACAAGTGGAAATTAGCTTAAATCCTTTACCCATTATTTTGGTTGAAACCATTTCTAGTCTAGACAACCTAGTAGTCAACAAAAGATTTAGCAGAAGCCCTTTGTTACTAGAGGTACACTATCTTTTTTTCCTCTTTTCTTTCCATTATTATTTTTCTTCCTCTCTCTTTCTTTTTCCTTTTTCTTTACTCACTTTTTCTCCCCTTTTTTATGTATTTTATTATTATTATTTATGTTTTACAAATATGGCTTTAGGAGAAGCTAAAACTACGCCCTCCTCCCAGAGATTTCCTGAAATACAAACCAAAGCAGCTACAGAGTCGTCCACTACAAGCAGTTCCTATTAATATAACAAACTAGTTGGCTACCTTTCCTGAGACTAAGGTACAATGGCTATGTCCATGGTGGAAGCTGAAACGTATGACCATCCGATCTTACACACATTGTGTTCCAATAGCTAGCCTTTATTCTGCTACCTTTTACAACCCTGCCCAACTTTGCCGCTAGTATGGGGTGAAACGGCTCATTGTGGAACCAATTCCTGAATTCGAGCCAGGACCTCTCACACAAAAGTTTCTAGACAACTTAATTGTAACTTGGTCTCAAAGAACCATCCACAAAAACATCGACTACAGCGGAGATTCGTCTATTGATGACTAGTACAAAGAGTGGATTCAAGTGCAACAAATGAAGAAAGATGAGTTTATAAAGGCTAAGTAAATAAGAGAATTGTATACAACAAGCATTGAAGGCTTATAAAAGAAAAAGAACAAATTAGGTTATAAAATTCAATATAAATCTGTTTTCTATTTAATGTCATTTCCTTTTTGGTTAATCAGTTTGTAATAAGCATTTTATGCAACACTTGACAATAATAAAGACAAACTGATTCTTTTAATTAAAGCATAAATGACTATACATTTTTTGCTTCTGAGATAACTCCAGTCATCATATGGCTTGCCCTTGTATGTTTTCCAACTAACTATTTTTTTCCTCTCTCACACCTTTTATATGTCCTTAATTTTTACTTGAATCACCTCTTATAAGGTTTTCAATCCAGCAGGACTTTTTTTGTCTCTAACTTTTACCTAGACAACCTCTTTTGAGGTTTTCTCCCTAGCGAGACATCTCAAAAAGTATTTCTTAAGCTTGTCCAAATTGATGGATTCTTTGAATTCATTTCCTTTCAGATCAGATAGAATAATAGCTCCCTTGGAAAATAACTTCTTTACCAAGTAGGGACCTTGCCAATTCGGCTTGAACTTCCCTCGAGGATCAGTCATGATCAGCTTGGTGAGTTTTAACACGAGATCACCTTCCTTAATTTTCCTTGGTTTAATCTTTTTATTATAAGCTTGGGCTATTCTCTTCTGGTACATTGTCAATGGTATATAGCTTTCATTCTCCTTTCATCCAGCAGAGTCAACTGCACTAATCTACTTTCTACCCATTTATACTTGAGAATTTTTGACTCAAGCATAACCTTATTGATTGAATTTCAACCTCCACTAGCAACACAGCTTCACAACCATACACAAGGGAATATGGAGTAACCCTAATTGATGTTCTAGTTATTGTTATGTATCCCCAAAGTGCGAACTGCAGATAATCTGCCCAATCCCGGTAATTTTCCATCATCTAATTCTCTTAATATTTTTATTTGTAGCTTCAACTGCCCCATTTGTTTGCGGTCTATAAGAAGATGACCTATGATACTCAATTTTGTATTCTTTTAACAAAGCAGCTATCTCTGCCTGAAACTGAACACCATTATCAGTGATGATATGATGAGGCAACCCATATCCATAAATTATATTTCTCTCAATGAACCTTGCCATTTGCTTAGACCCGACATTTGCGAATGATTCTACCTCTACCCATTTGGAGAAATAATCGATGACCACTATGATGTACCGATGACCATTACATGCTTTCAGCCTTATCTCCCCTATTATATCAATTCCATAAACTATAAATGGCCAAGGAGATGTCATTCTTTAAAGTTCTATGGATGGTAGATGACTAACATCACCATATGCTTGGCAATTATGGTACCTCTTCATGAATTTCACACAATCCATTCCCATTGTCAACCAGAAGTACCCTTGACGAGCTATTTTCTTAGACAAAACTGTTCCGTTCATATATGACCCACATACGCCTTCATGGACTGCTTCCATGAGTTTTTAAGATTTATTTTTATCAACACACTTCAAATGAACCCTGGTCGGCATCCTCTTATACAACATTCCATTATAACTGATGAACTTTCATGAGAACATCCTCAGAGATATCCTTTCTTTCTTATCAGCATCTTTACAAAACTGACCTATCTCTAAGTATTATTATAAATCATAGAACCACAGCTTCTCAGTAGTATCAAGCAGTATTACTCTTATCTCTTTATAGCAGGGGGTGCGAGACTTTACAAGAATAAGAGGGTTGACTTTTATTTGCCTCCTGCTTTCCCACATTGAAGCCAAAGTAGCTAGAGCATCAGCCATCTGGTTTTCCTCTCCTGGCAAGTGAATGAAGTTATATTGAGTAAAAAAAATCAAGAGAGTATTCAAGTAATCTCAATATAGCCTCAATTTATCCTCCTTTACATCTCATTTCTTTAAGGCTTGCTTTATCACTAACATAAAATCTCCATAGATTGTGATCTCTTCTGCCCCCACACTCTACAATGCCTCTAAACCAAAGATGCAAGCTTCATACTTAGCTTGGTTATTTATGACCTCAAATTATAACCTCTTGGCCATTGGGATCATTTCCCCTTCCGATGTGACTAGAATTACACCAATTCCTGCCCCTTTTCTGTTAACCACTTTGTCAAAGTGCATACTCCATCCCTGAATCTTTATTGCCCCTAAATGTTCATCTAAAAAATTGACTTTTCATTCTTGATCACCATCAACCAGATTTTGAGCCCAAAAATCTGCAACTACCCTCCCTTTCACAACTTTCTTAGCTATTTAATCAATATCAAATTCAGTGAGCAGAACTAACCACCTAGCCAGCTTCCCAATGAGCGATGGAGTTTGCTAAAGGTACCTAAGAGGATCATGTTTTGAGACCATCTGAACCCTGTAGGATTGAAAATAATGACGAAGCTTCTTAGTTGACCAAATCACAGCCAAACAAGTCTTTTCCACTATATTGCAGTTATCTTCATAAGGCAAGAGTTTCTTACTCAAATAGTACACCGCATAATCCACTCAGTCTTCTCCTACTTGAGCTAATATTGCCCCCATTACTTCTTTCTCAATGGCCAAATAAATAATTAAAGGCTTCTATGACCTTGGTAGTTAGAACTGGAAGATTCATCAAATACTCTTTGATAGCCTTAAAAGCCTACTGACACTTTTGATTATTTCTCAAGAGCTTGAAAATTGGTTCACAAATAGTGGTCAGCTTGGCTATGAACCTGCTGATGTACTGTAAATGCCTAATGAAACCTCTCACTTCCTTCTTTATTTTGGGTGCAGGCATTTCTCTAATCGCTTTGACTTTATATGGATCCACCTCGATTCCTTTCTGGCTAACTATGTGACCCAATAGCCTGCCAGAGGTAACTCCAAACACATACTTCTTCAGATTCAATCTCAAATTATACCTCTCAACCCTTGCTAGGAACTTGTCTAAAGCTTCAAAGGGTCCTTCCCTCATCACTGACTTGACCATCATGTCATCCAAGTATACCGTAATTTCCTTAAGGATCATGTCATATAACAGAGTAGTGGCCATCCTCTGATATGTGGCTCCTACATTTTTCAATCCAAACGACATCACCAGGTAGCAATAAATACCTCATTAAATAGTGAAAGATGTCTTAAATTTGTCAATTACTGCCATCATTATCTAATTGTACCCTAAGAAACCATCCATAAAAGAATACATCGCACTGGAAGCTGCACTATCTACTAGCGTATCAATATGTAGTTAAGGAAATCATCTTTAGGGCAAGCCTTGTTCAAATCTCGATAGTCCATGCACATTCTGACTCTCTTATCTTTCTTTGGGACTGGAACTATATTAGCTAACCATTTGGTGTCTTCTACAACCTCTGAAAACTTTGCTTTTAGCTGCTTTTCAACTTCTTCTTTAATCAAGAGTGCCCATTCTGGCCTTAATCTCCTCTTCTTCTGTTTTACTAGTGTGATGTGGGGATAAGTTGGGATTCTATGTTCTATAATTTCTCAATTGATCCCAGGCATATCCTCACAACTCTAAGCAAATATATTATGCCTTTTCATTAATACTTCTTTATTTTTTCTCTCTCATCAGGAGTTAAATCAGAAGCAATCAGTATATTTTTTGGATTATCATTCATGCCTAAATTAAATAATTTAATTTATACATAATTAATGTCAAATATATGCATGAAATTATCATCAAAAGCATAATAACCATTAGGAAAGACATCACACAAATAAGCAAAGTTAGACTTCATTACATCAACTTTAGAAAAGAAAACATCCTCAATCTCAAATAAGTTTGTAAGGGAAACATCCAAATCATCATAAAAAAGGTCAATAATAGAATTCTGGACAAAGGTCTCGAAGTCCTCCTCCATTGCATGATCAGTAGTATCCTTCAGCTCCGTACCAGCAATATCCTCTTCAGATTCTTCTTCGGCCATGATCAGCTCTTACATAGGAATCTCCTCAGTAGTAGTCTTCTTCACCCCGTTTACATACTCGATGAAAATCTCAAATCCTAATATCACTTCTCCAGCCATCAGAAGTGGTTCAGAAGTCCCCATATATAGATAACCAGTGCCCTCTTTCACAAACACATCCCAAAGCCCTTACTTCTTAGTTTCAGCAGCAGTCTTACATTCATCCTTTGAATCCTCAGCCCTGTGATATCCAACACCATACTTCAAAATAGGCACTTTTCATTCCATAAATTCAGGGGGGGCATCTTGATTCTTGCCTAGCCCGAGACCGGGCATAAACTTTATGCTCCTCATCATGCTCATTATTTTCTCATCTAGCTCATCCTCATAAATCATGCAAACCTCAAAACTTGGGCTTATAAGGATTTACTTAGGAGCCAGTTTCAATGTAACCATAGCGGCCTCAATTTCTACAGATATGGTAACAACCTTACCCTCATGTGGAAACCTTATTTTCTGATGGACAGTTGACGGCACCCCACCTAAAGAAATAGGTATGGGTTTGAGCAAAAAAAAACCCATTTTTTCCCCTAAAATAGGTATGGGTTGAAGTTGCCCTAAGCAATTCCCAAACATTAGTGACAGTCTTTTCATCTTTCTTAACCTCTTCCTTTGATTCTTCTTCCCCTTTTTTAGATTCAACGGGTTTTGCTTCTTCCTTTTTCTTTTCAACCTTCCTAACTGGCTGACTCTTCTTCTCTTCATTATTTTCCTATAAGTCCACCTTTCTTCCATCCTCATCATCAAAGCTCCAGCTATCCAAAACATTAACAGTAAGCTCCATGGGTTGCTCACCCATATTCAAGTCTTTTGGTTCAGGTTTTGGTGGTTCAGGAGTGGCATCAACAAAGGAATTGAAGACTTGTTCCTCTGTTAAGCCAGTGTTGATCATAAGGATGGGTGCATTTGGTGGGGAGACATTTATATAGTTAGGTAATGGGTTATTTTGGGTGCTCAATTTACATGTTTTAAGGTTGGTGATTTTTCTTGAATTAATCAAATCTTGGATTTTATATTTCAAGCGGGTGTAGTTATCAGTATCATGTCTGAGAACCTGATGGAATTTGCAATAGAGTTTTAGGTTAGCATTTGGCAAGGGTTGTTTAGGAGGTAAAGACTGCTAAAGATTCTTCTCAATCAACTTCTCCAACACCTTAGAAAGAGGTCTCCCCAAGTTTGAGAACCTTCGAGGCTGTCTGATTGCATTAATTTGTACATTGCTGCTTGAACCAATTTCGTCCTTACCGCTGGATCTCCCACCAAAGAATCTCTTCTCTTGGCTAAATCAGATTCTTTTTGGACTCCAAACTTATACAACTCCTTAAAGTTCTGAATTCCTAGACCTTTTAACCTTTTTGAGAGCTGCGGAACACATCCCTCTATTGCTAACATAAGCCATTCCCCGTCAGCTAGCCTATGCTTCTTTTGTTCTAATTTTCCCCTCCACCTGGTCAGGTAACCAGTGAAGGATTCATTCATTCTTGTTAGTGTTTTGCCCTAGGCCAATTATATAATGGCTATACTTTGACTTTGTCATATTTCTATTTTAATAATAAAAAGGCATGTCTATTATTACTGGCTAATTCTAGTATTATCCTTGATTAGTTAATTCTATTAAGATCATCAAGTACGGGACTTGATAGTAAAATTCTTAGGTGATACTTGAATTCTAATCTAAATATCCCTAGTCGATTATTGTTGTGGGAGCAACAATGAATAAAGACTAGTATGAGGTTGACTGATGATTAAGTTTTACTGATCATATATATGAGATATTAAGTCAAACTCAAAGGTACATATTTAGAGAAATGATGTACTGGATCAACCCACTATGAGAATACCACATGGATTATTGTCATAGGTGATTCTCATCATAGTAGTATCATTTGAGTCCTATGACCTGAGATCACTATGGTTTCCTGCATGTTAAGTTTTGTATTTTAACACATCCCTGCGCCATCTTTAATTAGATGGTAAAATAGGTTGTGATTAGATATAGAATGAGTTGTGTGAGGGATTTGATTGGTTAATATGGAATTTGTCCCTCGGTTATTTTGAGAAAATATCTGTTGGGCCCCCCGATGAGTTGGACTGAAGAGAAATGCATGGCCATGCTAGAATGATAAAGAGTTATCAGTAGCAATCTACTTAGGATCAAGAAACAATATGATTGAACAATATAAGGATGACATAATCCATGCCTTATATTCAATCATGATATCATGTGACAAAAGTGTTAACCTTATGAGGTTTAAATCAAATCCTACATTTTGATCTTTGAAAAATAATTTAATTGAACTAATATTGTTTATCAAGTGTGAATTGGGTTCAATAAAGCACTACTTGAGTATTTAATGTCTCAACTATCTTGATGGTAATAAGAGCTTCAACCATTTGGGAAAACAAGACAATATGCGAAAGTCACGAGCAAATGTCATGATCATAACTATTGATCACAAGTTAAACAACAACATAGTTCAATTAATGATAGAATTTTGTGCCCCTCATGGCCTGGCATCACGATCGTGAGGTGCTCGTGATGGTGTCACAATCTTAAGTCACGAGCTCTCCCAGACCATGATCATCAGGCTTCTCAACTTGTTTCAAAGTCTGAGCCACTCATGATCTATCATCACGACCGTGACCAGCTCATGACTAGATGAAAATTTAGACTCAGCTTATATATTTGAATTTAACGGCTATTTTTTTACAAGTCACGATCGTGAGCCTACAGTCACAACCGTGAGCCTACAGTCACAACCGTGAGCAGCAGTCTGACAGCACAAAAGTCAAATAAAATCAATTTAATTTTTAGAGACATTAGAGACATGATCAATAACTCCAACAGCTATATTTTTGAGTGTTTTTCTATATAAACACCTCTAAGAGTTCAATTGAAGTTTTTAAGAAACTAGTTTATCATTTCAAATTCTCTTAAGCATTCAATTAAGCTATCAAATTCTCTTTTAAACAAATTCTATTTTTGTATAACTCTTGAGAGAGTTGGTAAGTATTAAAATAAAAATTCTTATTCTTCTATTTTCTGTGATTTAGAAAACGGGAAGTGAGGTTCTATTGTAAAATAATTGGTTTAAGTGTTTAGCCATTAAAACACTTAGGAATTGGTTTTAGAGTGAGCCTTGAAACTCTTGTTTGTAAGATTGTAAGAGTGTGCTTAAACTCTTGTGTATGCTCAATCTTGTGAATAAGGTTGTGGGTGATTAAAAATCCTAACTTGAGGATAAGTTAGGTGGAGACGTAGGATTGTTGTTGAATCTAAACTCCTTAAATCATTGTGTTCTTCATTCTTTCTTCTCAACATTCTTTCAATTCCTATTTATTTGTTTTTAAGTTTTGATTTTTATTCAGTAGCCCTATTCACCCCCCCTCTCTCCAGGGCTCTTTCATTTGGTATCAGAGCTTGAATTCTAGGAACTTCATTGCTAGAATACAAGATCATGAGAAGCAAAATCAAAACTCCTCCTCTCTTAGACCTTTCTTTGATGGTAGTGATTATCCAAATTGGAAATTCAAAATGGAGCTATATCTAGATAATGAATATAGACTTTAGAAAAGTGTCCTAAAAGGATGGGAACCTCCTAAAGCTACAAAAGATGGTGTAGTCACTATTCTCTGAAGAGATGAATGGATTAATGATCAAAAGGAAGAAAACATCAAAAACAAAAAGGCTATGATCACTATAGCATCCTCATGATGAGAGAAGAAAACAACAAGCTTCAACGTTGTATTTCTGAAAAAGAAATGTGGGAGACCTTGGAAAACCATTATGAAGGCAATGTACAAGTTAGAAGTAAGAAGGTTCAACTCTATATATATGAGTATGAACTCTTCAAAAT
>CATIWM010575988.1:0-11947 GCA_949671775.1 Mallotus repandus
AACTTAATTACAATAATTCTTTAAAAAATGGTCAATATGAATCAATTTCAAAGATTAACATCCAATTGAAATAAAAAAGAACATTAAGTGCATACATAAACTTCCAGGTAAAGTTATTTGCACCTATTCGTTCCCTCAAAAGCTATGTCTCATTTCTTGCAGGAGACTCTCAACATAAAATTTCAACATCTCTCCAACTTGCCCCACCAACCCCAACTTTGTTTTTGTTGCTTTCACGTTTCAAATTGATTAGCTTCCAATATTCTGTTGATTAGCTTCCAATATTCTTCTGTTGATCAAAAGATTAAAACCCATCAAAGAAATCAGTATCAATTAGCTCAAGATTTCAAGAACAGAGCCAAATAATGGCAGCATCAGGATGGGCAGCATCAAATAATAAAAAGAAGTTAAGGTATGAAGCTTTGGATGAGAATGATGTATTGATGGGTGCTCTGCTTTCTCGAAAATCTAGTGTGGATCTATTACAGAATTGTGATCTTCCTCCACCATTGAAGGTCTTTCCTGGATCAGATAAGACAGTCATATCATCTATGAATAGGGTTTTTAACATGATGGTCAAAGAAGAAGAACAAGAAAACGTTGATGATTTTGGCATTTATAGAAGTGGTGGTGATAATAACGGAAAGTTGGAGGTGCTGAAGGCATTAAGATTGTCACAGACTAGAGCAAGAGAAGCAGAGAAGAAAGCTGCAAATTTGGCAAAGGAGAATCATCGTATTTCTAATGCTTTCTTGAAGGAGTCAATGCAGCTATTTGCATATCGCCAATGGGTCAGGTTACTTGAGGTTGAAGTCATAAAATGGAAACATTATCAAGAAAAGAAATGGTGCTGCAGCCGTGGAGGAAGACCAGAGGAAGGTGTTAACGAATTGTTGAAAGGTGGCTGTGGCTGTGGCGGAATGTCTTGGGTGTTGGCTTTAGCATTTTGTTTGGGGATTGCTGCTGGTGTGGGATTTGCATTTGGCTGTAGATATTTTCACTGAGTTAGATATGTATTTTTGTCTTTGCTATGCCTAAAAAATATAACAATTTTGAAAAGATGATAGGTGAGAATCCAAGTGGCTATTTAAATTTGACATCAGATGTTATTGTACATGGAAATTCTTGAAGAATATCATACAGTAAATTATAAAGATTTAGTACTAGCAGCTTTTTTATTATTATTATTATTTATTTTTCTCTTTGCTGCTTCTATGAACACATCAAGTGAAAAATGTTATCAAATTGCAGTGAATCATACAGGTTTATAATGACAATTATGTTTTGAATCATTTATGGAATTAAAAAATTTTAAGACCGCAAATCGATTAATAATGAAAAAGAATTCCAAATTCTTTATCAAATAAAAAGTTATTAAAATCCATGATAAACTGGCATGAAGTTGAAGGACTAGAAAAAGAAGGTTTTGTCGATTGTTTGTTCAATTAAGCTTTGATTTTTTATTCAACCATTAGGTTCTTAAATTTAATTTAGCAAATGTCCTTGTGTGTTTTACTGGGTCATTGGTCGTTGGTACTTCATTGTCCTTTGCTAACAACTCTTGGAGGCAAATCTACCCTCTTGAGTGCATCTTGAGTTGCCTGCTCTCGTGGAAGTTCTGAGTGGATTGAGTCAACTTTTGGTGGGTCAAAGCAACAATCTCGGAAGAACCCAAATACCTTTGTTATGAATGTAGGTTCTATGTCTTCATATATTGATGCCTGTTCTTGAGAACAGATGCCATAATACTGGAGTGAGGCTAGCTTGTTTTATAGCTTGTACATTAATGAGCTCAGCTATACAACAGTTCCTATAGCCTTACTCTTTGAAATACTATTTTAGGATCGGGTTAATGAATTACACATTTTGACAGAAAAGAAAGAGTTACAGCCTCTCTCCTTTCTAGCAAGAAATGAACTTACAATTTATTTACTCTGCTCGTTAAGGTATAACAGCAAACAACGCGATCCTCTCTCTATAATTGCTACAAAGAAAAACTTCAATTTGCCTAGTTGAAGTTCGAGGGTATACCATGAACTTGAATTATCCTCGTTGAAGTTATAAGCCATGTCAACATACCATTTCACTAAACATGCTTGAAGTGATTATGCCTTGGATGAACCATCAGACTGACCACCAGTGGTTGATTTATTATTCTCGACGACGATGCCATTTACTTTACCACTAAAATCTGAATCATATATGTGCCCCATCTTTTTGCGTTTAGTCTCCAAATATCTCATGTTCTCCCTCGTTATTGGAGTTAACAATGGGACTCTGCCTGCAATGGCTAGGCCATATCCTTTGAGCCCAACATATTTTGCAGGATTATTTGTCATCAATCTCATAGTATGGACACCCAAATCTCGTAGTATCTGCAAAAGATTAGATCACGCATTCAGCTTCCTTGATGTAAATCAGAAACAAGGAAAATGATGCAGTACTGAGAAAATCAAGAAGTAAAAGGACATGTACAAGGAACATCAACACAACCATATATAACAAAGCAGACCAGCCTCAACAATCATCTTATGCATAAGAAATTACTGTTAAGAAGGGATATGCAGTCTAAACTCCAAGCAACAAGGGACAAGATGCACAAAGAGTATGTTCCTAGCTGGTTAGAATCCACTGTTTTCTATGTAACGATTTAAAAGTAACTTGATCAAACCATCTATCACTGGTAATTTGATCTGGTGCAAAGAAATGAGATGTAGGATTGTGATTTATTAATTAAATTTTGAATCACAGCGAAGTAGGAGAGTTTTTTAGTCAGATTTGATAAGAAAACTACGTTTCTTCTGTTGCAGAGTGCAACATTTTTTAATACATTGTTGATGGATATCATGGATTATTAGGAAGAGGCTTCAGTTTCTACCTGTGCACCAATGCCATATTCACGGGAATCAACAGGCAAACCCAGCTCCTCATTGGCTTCAACCGTGTCCCGCCCATCATCCTGTAGGTTGTAAGCACGAAGCTTGTGGCCCAAACCAATTCCTCTACCTTCGTGTCCACGGAGGTACACCAATACTCCCCTGCCAGCTGCCTCGATTTGCTTCATTGCAAGAGCTAGCTGATTTCCACAATCACATCTAGCTGATCCAAATATGTCACCCGTAAGGCACTCAGAATGTACCCTTACAAGAATATCTCTACCATCCCCAATTTCACCCTGCATAATGCAGACTATTGTTATTCTTTGTAGGACTAGAATAGTCTCAACCTTTAACCAAAAGAATGCAAAACAACATATAATTCATCTGTCCAGCAGTAAAGGTACTTTCTTTTGAAAAAGAACGGACAATAAAATTACAACCGATTGCATGGATGGAAAACTCGAAATTTTCAATGACAGCCAGAATAGTTACAACATTAGAATTCAGATCAAGAGATTGAAAATGCAAAAAAGTTGACATAAAACAAGAATAATAGAGGAGAAAAAGTTGACATAATCATGTTCAGAGCCCAAAAAAAATAGAATGCGAAAAAATTGGAAGTTATGATCGATTTAGATGCCGGGATATACCTGGGGCCTTTTATAATACAGTAGTTACTATTGAACCCAAACATAAGGTTTCTTATTATTTTTCTTTGGTGCTAGCCTGGCTTTATCCTTGTTTTCTAATTAGCTTTGGACTAAACAGGTGGTCCATGAATTTACATAGACTCCAGCATCCAAAAATGTACTCATATCTTATTTTAAATTGAAATACCCTGTTTTTATTCCTGTACAAACCTTAAGACAACTATTTTTAAACATATGGGCACTTTTAGCTGACAGGTTCTTCAGAAGTTAGCTATAATCACTTGCATGGTCCAGAATCCAAAACTTCAGGTCTAGTGGGGAATACTGCAATATTTCATCCTTGTAGCAATTCATAATCTAATATCCATTATTTCTGTTGAGAAGCCTAAACTAAGGCTTAAACAAAGTTCAGATAAGAAGTTGAAACATTATAAAAATTTCTTAACAAAACAACTTTGCACTTTTAAAACTACGTTAAGTAATACTAATAGTTGTAGCAGTGAACAAAACACGCACCAATGTAATATGTGGTTATGGTCAATTCACAACATCCTCATTGTTTACAGATTATGCAAGCAACCAAGTTACTCAAACTGCCCTTGCCATTTAGCAATGAGAACTGAAATTTTACCACTAAGGAAAACATGTCTGATAAAGCAACCTAAAAAACGTGAAGCATGTCATAGGCTTACAGATTTCAAAGTTAAAACAAGATACAAGGTCAGTTAAAAAGATGTTTCACATCATATAAGACATAGGAAGAGAGCATACAACAAATTACATCATGATAAGCCTATGAAGCATGTCATAGGCTTTACATCAAATTATTATCAGAACTGGATGTGTGAGTTGAATAACAGTAATTCTATCATATTGTTGCATAAAATGCAAATGGGAGACAAATTTACCCACTGAGAATGCCAATTAAGATAAATAGCTTACTTTAACCATTGCTATGTGCTCTATCCCATCAAGAAATGACCTGTAGCAGTAGGCTTTGAACGGCCCCCACATTGTTGGTATTGGAGCAGCAGCAGCCGGCTCAACCAATCTATCTCGCTTTCTCCTATATCTGTAATAATTGTTTATAAACATCATGCAGACAAGTAAAAAAAGCAAGTACCCCGACAGCAGTTCCAACAAGCAACATCTTTTGAGTAACTCTTACAAAGCCCCTTTTCTATCCGAGTACTTTATATGAGATATATTATAAGCCAACCTGGAAATTTTGTGCTTATGATACGAACCATGGAAATTAGGAAATGAAATTGGTCTATTGAGAAGATATACCAATAATACAAGTATACACTTTCAGTTTCTCTGACTACAATATGTTAAATGTCCCATAAATACTAATTATCTATTTTTAAGACAATTGAAGTAAACTTTGCTAATTGATAAGATGATAAGAAGCGGCAGCAAGTCCCTGAACCTTGAATATGAAAGCACATATGCCGGAAAATTAACTGATTACCTGATTAGATCAGCTATGGAGATGATTTTTAAGTTTTCTGCTTGTGCAAATTCACGAAGCCTAGGTAATCTAGCCATAGAGCCATCATCATCTACAATCTCACACAAAACAGCAACAGGCTCTAACCCAGCTAGCATTGCAAGGTCCACAGAAGCTTCAGTATGTCCAGCTCTCTTCAAAACTCCCCCTTCCCTGTACTTAAGTGGAAAAATATGACCAGGGCGGTTGAAATCTTCAGGTTTTGAATCTTTAGAGGCGAGAGCCAATACTGTTGCTGCCCTGTCACGAGCCGAGACACCTGTTGTCGTGCCATGCTTTGCATCCTATGTAAACAAAAAGGGCAATTTCGGACATGAAATTAATACCAGCTAAGGAAGGTAAACAATTTTTTGGTATAAGAACGACTATGTCACTTGCAAATTTCTTTTCTCAGAGAGCAATTAAGTAGAAGATAATTGTCTAATCAATGTTGCAATCAATCTATGCATTGCACATGACAAAAATAAGAAAAAGGAAAACAAGGAACTGGTATCTAATTGTCAAGCATATGTACTACATAGCTTCAATGCATGAATCAAACCTTATATAAATGACTTGTGAAAAAATATAGGTTTTCCTATACGAAGTTAAATGGTTCCAAGGAAATACATACCACTGAAACAGTAAACGCAGTGCAGAGTTTTTCCTCATTCTCCTTCTGTTTCACCATTAGAGGAAGTTCCAACCTCTCCAAATCTTCCTCTTTCATACTGACACACACTATACCAGTTCCATGCTTCACAATAAATGCCATAGCTTCAGGTGTTGCCTTCGATGCCGCCATTATCAAGTCTCCCTCATTTTCTCTATCTTCATCGTCGACAACAATTACTAACTGCAACATTATTCAAAATAATTCAACAACAAACGCCTTCAACATAATTCAGTCAAACAAATAGTCCCTGAAGATAACAACCAACCTTGCCTTGACGAATATCTTCAATAGCATCAGGTACTGAAGCAAACCCATCAGTAGGACGATCAAGGTCATACTCATGCTCATCATCATTCACAAAGAAACCAGCCGCAGTGGGAGTTATTTCAGCAGAAAGTGTTCCAAAACCTATAGCATCAGGTTGCAACTCAATGCCAGGCGACTGGCTAAACTTGCTGGCAATCAAGGTATCTTGTCCCGCAACACCATTGCCATTTTGATAAGAGAGAATATCACCTTCCCCGGAAACCAAGGAGGCTCTAACTCGAGCAACACCATTAAATCCAAAGCATAGCTTCTTAGTAAGATTACTAGAGACAAAATTAGCTAAACACCCATTTGAGGGAAATGGGTATGCAGAATTCTGACCAGTGAAGGGTCTAAAGACACAAACAAAAGAAAAAAGGCAGCACAATGATTAATTACAGTCACAGTACAATTATACAGGCAAGCATCAAAATTGAATTGAATTAAAATTGGGGGGATGAGAAGAGAAACTCACAGTAAACGAGAGGGAGCTAAGGAGGAGGTGTAGAGATGAAGAGAAGCCATCCTTTTAAATATCAAAAGATGTTAACAGAAGAGAATGATGTTGATGATGATGAAGGAGAAGAAGAAGAAGAAAAAATGTTCTTTGTTTGTGGGTGGTTACAGTTTTCTTTTTCAGGCAAAACGCAAAACAGAGTCAGGACTGTGCGGATGGGATGGATGAATCTAGTTTCTTGCTTACGTGGCATTTCCGATCTTAAATTTATTATTATTATTGTGTGTTTTTTTTTCAATTTTCTTCCTTATCCACTTTCTTCTTTTCATCCTGACTGCAACGCCGTCGTTTTAATTTTCATTCTCAATTCTTTAAAACAGAATTAGACTTATTTGGTTAAAATATTGCCGATAACTGATAGTAGTTGTCGATAACTGATAGCTAGTGACTACTAACTAATAGCTAATTGTTATTAATTGCTTAGTAAAATTATAATAAAAGTTGCTGATAGAGTATTTAATTATATATATATATATATTCATTCTCAATTCTTTAAAATAGGATTAGACTTATTTAGTTAAAATGTTGCTGATAACTGATAATAGTTGCTGATAGCTGATAACTAGTGACTGCTAGCTAATAGCTAATTGTTATTAAGTGTTCAGTAAAATTATAATAAAAATTACTAATAGAGTATTTAATTATATATATATATATATAGTAAAAAAATTATTTAATGCTAATGATAAAAAGTATTGTAAATGATGTTATTTATATAATTTTAGAAAAAGAATATATCAATTTTTATTAAAAAATTTATTTTAAATAAAATACTAATATTATTATTACCATTAATATTAAAAATAATCAGTTGTAAAATTATTTATTAATATAAGTTTTAATATTTTAAAAAAATTATTTAATGCTAATAATAAAAAATATTGTAAATGATTTTTTATATAATTTTAGAAAAAGAATGTATCTACTTTTATTTAAAAAATATATATTAAATAAAATACTAATACTATTATTACCATTAATATTAAAAATAATCAGTTGTAAAATTATTTATTAATATAAGTTTTAATATTTTTATTTGTTTGGTTAATATTTTTAATAACTATAATATTAATATTTTTAATAATTATCAAAATAATAATTTATCAAGTAATAATAATTAATTAAAGTTAAAAAGATAAGAGTAAAATAGTAAATATAATTTTAAAAACAAGAAATGTTGGTGAAAAACTCCAAATTGAAACTTTTATAAACCGGTACCGTTTGGATATCTCATAGCTACTAGCTCCTTTTTTAAAAATATTAATCACTTTTTTAAAACATTAACTAAACAGGTTTTTTTAGTTGTTGGGAAGTGAACAACTAACAGTTACATCCCAACAGTTAAAATAAATACCCTTTAATTATTAAAAAAAAAAATCAAATAAGAGTGGAAGTTAAAATTTTGAAAAAATTGGTCATACACTAGAATACGAAAAGATTAATAATATATTAGATATCCCAAATTTGAAAAATTAAATAAAACGTCTTTTGATTTAAAAAAATAAAAAAAAATTGTGAATTTGTTGCAAATTTATTTTATAATTTCAATTTTGCTGTAAACATTTTAAGTTTGTCAAATATGATCTACCATTAACTTTGATTAAAATTGAATGTAGAGAAACAAATATAACATTTTAGGTAGTAATATTAATGTAAGTTTAATTGTCACATTAATTGTCTATTAATATAAAAAAAAAACATTTGTAACTTATAATAAATTTATCTTAAATTAGTCATGAATCCGTGTTGTGTGCTGACTGTAAATAATATAAATATTTTAAAATAAATAATGAAATAATTTTAATAAATTAAAAAGTACAAATTAATCAAATGTAAGTGTGAGCATTTATTATTTTTAATTTTTGAATAAATAAAATAAAATAAATATAGAAAATGAGTGAGAAATTATATATTTTTTAAAAATGTTTTTATTTGAATAAAAGAGGATGTTTAAGTTAAAATAACAGACATAATATTTTATGAAAAGGATAAGTAATGTTTTAAATATAATAGAATTGGAGTGTTTTATATCAAATAAAATATGTGTATTTTAATAAAAATATATTTTTTAATATTTTTATAAAAAAATATTATGAATTTTAATAATTTAATACATAAGTTTTTAGGAATGAATGTTGAATTATGAAAAGAAACACTTATCAAATTTTTAGTTTAATGAATTTGGAGCTCATATATATATATATATATTAGGTATAATATTTCATACTTTCTAAGGGGTATTTAGACACACAATTAGAACTTTTTACAAACAACTCTATTTTTAAAATTATATTTATTACCTATTCTTTTAACTTTAACTAATTATCATTACTTAATAAAATAACTAATTATCAATACCTTAATGAAATATTATTTGGATAATTATTAAAATATCATAAAATATTAACATTACAATTATTAAAAATATTAACCACACAAATAAAAATGAGCAAATTTCATCACATAACCCCTTTGACTAATTTAATTTCATTAGCGACCTAGCCCATTTGTTTTTTTTCAGTTTTTTCTTTTCACTTTTCATTTTTAGTCTTCTTTCTTTCTTTTTTTTTAGTTTTTGTCTTTTGGTTAATTTCTTCTTCTTTCTCTACCACTCCTTCTTTTGTTACCTCTCACCAAAAACGAAAGAAGTTTCTTGGTCCTTCTCTCTATGCATTGCAGCTTTCAATCATGCTAAATCTCACTCCACATATGTCATCCCCACTTGCTTCTACCTTGACCAACATCACTGGTGGTGGTGGTTCAGTTGCGGCTATTACATGATCAAGCGGTTGGTGATAAGAAGCAGAAAGAGGAAGAGGGGAGTGCATCGGGGATTTCAGAGTTGAAGAATCTGGGTGAGAGGAGTTCTGTTGTAGTTGTGAATGTGGCGGTGACGGTGGCTGTATCATCATTGCAACCAGCAATGATTCTCATCGCAAACATGCAGACTCATGGGATGAGTGAACCATAAGTTAAAGAGATGCAAAAAAGTGTTAAGACCACTGAGAATATATTATTTTATCCTGCAGCATTCTTGTTCTATCATTCGCATAATTTCACAAAACTTCTCTGCATGCAAAGGGATGAACAATAAAATTCACCATGAATTATCAGATGACTGGTGACCTTTAACTCTCTTTTTAATTGCATCTTTGCCCCCAACTTTGTCAATATCTAACCTACTTCCATCATGGCTTCAGCTCATTTCTAGTGGCTCACATCTTGTACTACCATGTGGATCCATTTCAACGTTCCTACTTCAATAGTACTGATTTGCGAATATATTACTTTCTTTATTTCTCACCACCCAATGCATGGTTGGCCTTTCTAAGCCAACTTAGAGATGTGTTATAATCATGTCTTTAAAGATCGCGAAGCATTAGTTTGCATCTGTATATGAAAAAAGTAATACTAATACTAATAAAAGTAAAAATTTTATTTATGGCCTTAATTTTGTCATTAATAATGAAAAAATAATAAAAAATCAACAATAATAAACAGCAATATACAACCGACAATCAACAAAAATCAACAATAAAAAATAAAAATAAACAACAATTTACAACTGACAATTAAAAAAAATCAACATCAGTCAACAAACATAAAATTTTGTTGATTTTTGTTGTTTATTGGTAATGATGAAAAAACTGAAAAAAATAACAAACAACAACTGTAATTTTTTGTTCATTTTATTATTTCAGTTGTTGTTTTCAATTTTTTTTGTTATTTGTTTATATTTGTTGATTTTTGTTAAAAATAAAAAAATTAACAATAAAAATTATGAGATATATAAAAAAATTATTATTTTTATCATTAATACTAATAAAAGTAAAAATTTTATTTATAACCTTACTTTTGTCATTAATAATGAAAAAATAATTTAAAAATAATAAAAAATCAACAAAAATAAAAAAAATAAATAACAATCAACAACAATCAATATTATAGAATTTTGTTTATGGCCTTAATTTTATTATTATTTTTATCATTAATATTAATAAAAGTAAAAATTTAATTTATGACCTTAATTTTATTATTAATAATGAAAAATAACAAAAATCAACAATTGCAAAACTTTGTTGATTTTTGCTGTTTTTGTTATTTCACTTGTTGTTTTTAGTTTTTTTTGTTTTCGTCTCAAAAATAAAAGTTTCATACATATATGTCAACAATAAAAATTATTAACATATAATATTTTTCATAATAAAATACAATAAAGTAGTTTAATACAAAATATGAATACCAACAATAAAAATTATTAACATATAATATGGACATCCTCAGCAGTAGCTACAGGACTTGCAATTACACTCTGAAGTAAAAATATGTCCTTGCATTGCAGATGAAGAGTTTTCTTCCTACAAATAATAAGCCAAGCCTTCCAAACCTACAAATCCATTTGTTGGCTAGTAAACTGATCCATCCCCAACATGAGTTTTCTTCCTCCTATCGTGTTAGCTTCACACTATGAGGAAGGTAGTGATCCTCTTGTTCCAGCAATCTCAAACTCTTCAGGGACTCCAAAGAAGAATTTTGTCAAACAAGTGGTGAGAATAAAAGGCCAACCAACACAAAATAGAATGAAGGGCTGCCAAAGAAACCATAGCTATACACCTCTTCCTTCTATATATGATTTCAGTATCATAACCATCTTCTTCTCCTTTCTTGCTTTAAACGACAAGATCATAAGATCTATTACCTTTGATTAATATCAAAAAAACATAAAACATGAAAGGAGTTAACAACATATCAAATCAAAAAAAGGAACACGAGATTTACTTCCTCAATTCAACTTTTCAATAAAGGAAAAAAAAGAGGATCCAACATAGTTAAAATAGTGCATGCAAAGCAAAAATAAAATAAAATAAAAAAACAGATACACAATCCAATACTTATCTTCTTCCCAGCTTATACAACCACCGAACGTTACTTCTCCCATCTCTACCGATACGTAGCTCCAACGACGTTAGAAGAAGAAGACTGAAAAAAAAATGTTTGAAGAAGAAGATGACATTGGAACGAAAGTGAACAAGAGAAAGAGAGAGAGAGCTAGTGAGAGAGAGTAAGGAAATAAAGGAATGTCTATTTTTGAAAGAATTAATTTTGTAAAAATATTTCTGAAATTTTTTTTTGAAAGATTTTTTTACTTTTGGTCTATTCATGTAAAGAACCCAATAAAAATTGTTTGAGCCCATCTTGAATTTTGGGCTAAGACTATTTGGAGCCTATCAATTTTAATGTGATTAAAGTTAGAGAAATTTACCAAAAATGTCCTATTTTTAAATTTCTTTACTGAAATGCACCCAGTTTTCATTTATTACATTTTTACCTCATCCCCTCTTCTTCCTTATCCTTTTTTTTATTTTTATTTTCTCTTTACACACCCCCCCCCCCTTTCCTTATTTATTTCTCCTTTTCCCTCATTTT
>CATIWM010576050.1:0-10747 GCA_949671775.1 Mallotus repandus
TTAATTTTAATTTTATTTCATTATTTTATTTAATTTTCTTTGTTTGTCATTTTAATTCATTCTAACTTTTTTTTAATTTTTTTTTGTGTTTCATGTTTCCATGATGATGAACAAGGAGAACTCATGAACATCCATGGAATGCCATGAATTAAATTTTGTAATTGAATGTAGTTTTTAGGGTTTCTGCGAATTTCTTTTTATTATTTTGTTGGTTGTTTTATTTTATATTTTTATCTATTTGGTTTTTTAGTTTGTAATTAATTTTAATTTTAATTTTTAGTAGATTATTGTAATAGCCCCAATAGAGGGGAAATAGTAAATATTTATTTTTCTATAATTTAAAATTAATTAGTAAATTAGGTCCACTTGGTAAATCTAAATAAAATCAATGGTGGCATTAGATTAATTTTAGGTTGCATGTAATTAAAAATTAGGGTTAAACAAATCACAAGATGTTTGTTTTGATTTGTTATTTGTTTTATTTTTTATTATTTGAGCTTGTTTATTATTTTTGTTTATTTTGGGCCCCCAGCCCATGTTAGGTCTAACTCACTAATAAAATAGGCTTTTAAAATTAAATTTATGTTTAATTAACTTTAAAATTAGCTTAGGCCCATTTTTGTTTAATTAATAAAATTAACTTAAACTTAGCTCAACTCATTAAAGCATTTCTTTTAAAATAAATATAGATTTAAGATCACCTCATTTAAACTTAAAATTAATTAGAATTAGGCCCATTAATTCGTTTCCATTTTCTTTTAAAAATTGATAGACTTAGGCCCATTTCTTTAGAATTAAAATTTGTAGATATAAGCTCACCAATTAATTAACATGTAAGCCCACCTTTAGTTCCATTTCATTTGTAAATAAAATATGTAGACTTAGTTAACTTAAAACAAAATCAATATAGTTTAGACTTAGGCATGTTCCGCCTTATGAATGCATTTTTTATGTGTAATTTCATGACTAGTTGCATTGGTGCTAGATGGATGTTAAATTAGGGTTTATATGAATTTGCATGTAATTAGAGAATAAGATAGTAATTCATAAACTAATTTTAAATGAACAAGAGACTAAAAGAAGTTGGTATTCCATTCCTAGAATTTCCTAGTTGTGGTGCTAACTCTCTTTTAAGGAATCGAGTTACCACCACCTTTAATTTGTCCAAGTTATTACCTTGGGTGTCGACTCCTCATCTCCATACTATGTCTTTATGATATAGTAGTGTGTTCCTTAGAGCCTTGAGCTCAAACAGTGTCGCGATTGCTAAAATCTTGGACGTGCGCTAAACCCCACCGTTTACAGTGGCGACTCCACTGGGGATAAGAGATACTGATTCTACTTGTGTTCTTTATAATTATATTATTAATTATTATTTTATTCATGCATTCATTTTTGCATGTCCCTATTAAACCGATGGCGTTAGTTTATAATCCTTTGATTCCACTAGCTTCCTGGGATTATAAATTGGCCAACCATCACTTTTAGCCTTAACTCGGTTCTAGAGAGATTACAGGGCTCATCTAACCGGAGTCTGTAACCCAAGTCCTAAAGGGGGGTAGACTTCTCTCGAATTTGTGAAGGATGCTGGCCCCTTTGACCTTGGCCTGTAACTCAAGTCTTAAAGGAGGGCATCTTGCTAAGGGAACTTTAACTTTTCTACCGAACTTAGCTCATGTGTGACTTAGCAACTTCCCCTAGGATTTACCCAACTTGCTTATGTATATTGCCATTAGATATTTCTATCTATAAAGGTCCAAGCCCATACTTCAGAAGCCCATTTGAACTAATAAAGATTGGGCTAAACTTTTATAGCTGGACATGTTGTATCTATGCTTTTACTGCTTTGAGAGATTTGGCATGCGCATCGGTTCTTGATATCCCCTGTTAATATTAAGGCTAAGACCAAAAATCCTAGGATAAGAGACTCACCATTGAATACGTGTGTGGGAGGAATAAGTTTGGAAGGATGTATGTTGTACATTTGAGTTGTTACTTGACTTGATTTATTACTTGCTACTTGTTGCATAACACGTGCATCATGCATACATGCATACATATAGTTCATGCATCATACTAACACTTTGTTCTACAACTATCATAAATTCAGCCAAGTCTTCCTATGTTTGGGAATGGAAAGGTGGTAGATTAGTGAGAACTGATTCGAGTCCACAATCCATAGCCAAGGAGATTGTTTAAAGTTTGGAAAAAAGTCCTATCAACCCACTCTACCTAGAAGCTACACAAGCTCCAACTAGTCAAGTAGAAGAAATGGAACTAGAACAAAGAGGAAATTAGACTTTGGAAGACATCAAAGGAGCATTGATGGATAACATAAGAGCCATGATACAAGATGAACTGAGACAAGCCTTAGTTGGGCAGCACCACCTACTATTCCACATGCAGTGGCACTTATTCCTATTGCTAACCTACCAGTTGTGGTAAATCCACATGCTAACAATGACAATGTTGTGGGTTCACCAAATGTTGCTAGAAATGTACTTGTTGTGGAGATGAAATATGAGGATGTGGAAGAATACATGGTTGAGAAAGAAAAAAGGGAATCACTTAAGCTGGTTCAGGAACTTGACTCTAAGAAGATTCAAGCTTTAACACAGAAGATGTCTAAGATGGAAGAGTTGATAAGAAGGTAAGGCATTGGGTATTCATTTGATTTTGATGACATGATGAACACTGAAGGGGATAAGCTCCCGGATAAGTTTAAAATGCCTCAGCTTTAAAAGTTTGATGGTACCGAAGATTCAAGGATACACCTTAGCCGATACACTACAACTATGAGTACCACTAAAGCCCCATTATCTGTGGTCACTAGGCTGTTTGTACTATCCTTAGAGGGAATAGCTGTGACTTGGTATCATGGGCTAGAGAAATCTGTTCGGGCTAATTGGAGAGAGCTATGTGCTGCTTTCTTGAAGTAGTATGACCATAACACCAAACTAGAGGTGTTAATCAGGGATTTGGAATTGACAAAGCAGAAGCCAAATGAATCATTCTTAGATTTTCTAACAAGGTTCATGAACAAGGCAGGGCTAATAAAGAATAAATTGGCTGAAAAAGATCAAGTTAGGATGATTGTCCAAAATGTGTCACCTAATTTGGTTGAAAGGTTACAAATGATGAACCCTAAATCTTTTATAGACCTCTATGATGATAAATTGCAAGCTAAGGAGATGGAGAATTAAAAAAAGAAAAGCTCTAGAAGCACAGGGACAAAAAACTACCCAACTGTGGGCACACAACAAGGAAACACTAGTCGAGCTGTGGAAGTGCATATTGTCCAACAACTGAGGAAATTCTCAAAATTTAACCAACCTTTGTCAAAATTCTTAGAGCGTCTAATGCAAAAGGGCTTACTTCAACCTTTACCTAAACTAAACCCACCAAACCCAAACACCCCAGGCTATAACTCAAATAGTTATTGCAAATTTCATCAAGTTGTTGGCCATGCCACAGATAATTGCATCTGCCTTAAACATGAAATTCAAAACCTTATAGACTCTAGAAAAATCACAGACCCTGAAAACTTGAACACCAGAAATAATCCTTTCCCAAACTACCGAAATGTTGCACCCCCAACCACCTTGATGATTAATTCATGAGTTAGCGAGGAAGAAGTGTTAAGTTCATTTGAGAACATAAACCTTAAAATTGATGAGAAATCTCCTGATGACCCTAGTAGTGGGGAGAAAGTTGAGAAATCTGTGACTCCTGAACAACCACAAAGGGGAGTTGAAGATTTTTTGGGCCAAGCTTCGGGTAAATTTGACTATAAAGTGTTCTACTCTAAATCGCCCCTCTTTTGACATACCAATTGAGTCAGTCATGCTTAGAGGATGGGGTGAAGAGTTTGATGATAAGGATTCACTAAATGAAAAGGCTATAGAACCTTTCACTCCTGAACAACCACAACCGAGATTTGAAGATTTATTGGGCAAGTTTGATATTGAGAAACTGGGAAAGAGCAAAACATGCACAGTTAAGGTAGGGAAATGTAGGGAGAAAGAATGAACCATGGCCGTTGAAAGCTACTTTGTGATTCATTTTGTAAAGTCTAGGATCCTCTTGTACCTAGAGAATTCAGGTGGCTCTATTTCAAAAAGAATGCTGATGATGACCCTAGCATTACCATCTCTATGAAAGAAAACTATCAGAAACTAGGGGGCAAAATGTAAATAGATTGGGGGCAAAATAATGAATATGCACTCAAAGACTGAAGATGAAACACTGGAGTATAAGAGTCAGCAAAAGGGTTCTAGGGTAGAAAAGAGTAAATTACAAGCATACAGATGCATCAGCCAATAAAAAAGCTATAGTGTAAGGCCATGGACTCCATCCTCTAGCTTGGTCATCTGAGCTGTGTCAAAAGCTCTAACATCAGAACTACCATCATTGAAGCATCCATCGCTCAAATCTATAAGTTACTGATGAAGCACCTCATTCTTACACTCTAAGCTACGAGCATAACCTTGCTCCAAATATAAGACCTATTAGGATCGTGCATATCATACATATCATGCATGCACTTGCATACATCTGTTGTGAGATACTTGTTTTCCATGATAAAGATCTTTAGGACAAGTTAAGGTTGTGCAAATACTCTGCTACTAACATTCAAAATTAGTGCTGTAAAAGTGCAGGAAAGTAATCAGAGTTTGGATAAGTGAAAATAGGAGGAATGACCTGAAGCTCAATGGGCCTAGTTAACAAAGAGATATCATTCACAGAAGCCTCATCTTAGGCAATCTCAAGAGGATAAATAAGACTCTCAGATTCCTCAGACTTAGCATTCATCTGGAGTATCATCTGGAATATCACCTAGAGTTTCAGTAAGAGGATAACCTACTCCCACAAGTTGAAAAGTAAAAGATAGTCAATAATGTGAGGAGTAACAGAACAAAAGTGATGAAGAGCATACCTCAAATAGATCAGTAAGAATCTGCTCTAAAAGATGCTCATGAGTATATATGTAATAGCTACAAAAAGCTCAAGTGAAAATGAAACATTGAATCCTTAAAGAAATACCTCTCTCAACTCCTAACCAATCAAACCAGAACTCCACAACATCAAGGTCAATATAGGGTATAGAGTGCAATGATGAGAAGGTCCAACATAACATCAATGCAGTCACTAGCCTAGAAAAGGGAAGAATGCACTCAAAACTTGAGATGAATGCACTCTGAAACTTCTTTGATCATAAAATAAGGTCTCTAACTCCTAAGCCTTTTTTACAGGGAATGTTAGGAAGAGAAATAATCCTCTTTGTCATAGAATTAATGAGAATGAAAAAAAGACAAATCTAACCCTAAGCCATGACCTCAATGGTGGAGTATCAAGACCCTGTGATAAGAGACATCATCACCACAATCAAAAAGGGAAGAGTGCAAAATGATGAAGTTGCATTCTAATAAAACTTCTTTACATGCAAACATACTAGACTAATTTATAGTATTTTGTGTAGGGAAAACAAAAAGAAGGAAGAAGGAGAAAGAACTAGCATGACAGTAAGAATGGGCGAGAAGGCAAATGCCAATCGCTCATTAAACATCACCACGTGTGACAAACAAACATCCTGACGAGTGCTCAAGGGAAGTAACAAAATTCTATCCTTTAGTTTCCATGATAAAGTGCATTTTTAAAATAAAAAAATAAAAAAAAGAAGAAAAAGAAAATTTTCAAAAATTCAAAGTAAATTCATCCATTTCATGATATTATGTGTAAAAAAAAACTTATCTTATGAACTTGGATATTAATGGCTCACTTTTATTATCCTCGCAGAGTTTGGATGTCCAGTTGATGATTTTGTGCTGAGAGTTTCTAAACTCTAATCAATCTAATTCTTGTTTTGCACCCGAATGAAGGGAAGAATACGTAAAAATAAAATATATGAATTTACAGTATAAATTGCTTGAATTTTAGAGTATCATTTCAATCTTTTGAATAATAAATGTGCATCTAATCTACTCCAATGCTCGAATGAGTACGAATACAAAATCCGTTGACGGTATCCATGCTGAGTAATACAAGAAAGGCGAGGGAATACTAAAAGGAGAATCAAAATAAGAGCAAGCACTTCTAATATACTCTAATGCTCAGAAATGAGTAAGAGTATCAATATGAATCCTCTAGCAGTATCCGTGCTAAGTTATATAGGAAAGGTGGGGGAATACTAAAAGAGGATAACGTTAAAAGCTGCTCCATTTACTCTAATGCTCTTTAAGAGTATGAGTATCCGAAGGACCTTTCCAACGATATCCTCACTGAGTAATATGAGAAAGGCGGGGGAATACTTAGATAAAGAAGTAAAGCACAAAAATAACTCAATGACTGTTTTAATACTGAAAATTTGATCTATTTGTGCTCAATGTCCAAAAGTTTTGTTTAGCAAGTTCTCCTTGAATTTAGGTGTGAAAGTTAGCTCTTCACTTGGTAAATAATACACTCTCAGCGTAAGATGGTTAACAATACCTCTGACTTTGCAAACTGTAAATAAATGATAGCCATTAAAATCAAAATTAATGAGATTCATTGAATGCATATTATCTTGTGATAAATTGATGAATTTTCTCAATTATAATGTACTTTTGTATAATTATCATATTGAAACTAACTTCAACTTCAACAAGTCTTTAGGAATTTCAAATCCAGAAGAAGATGCCCAACATATAGAATTAGCACCAACACTATCAATTCAATCAAGGTCAGCAAGCAATGAAGGTAGCTGATCAAAGTTAATCAGTAAGAATTCAAAGTCCATCAGTAGAGAAATTCAAAGTCAATCAGCTAAAAACTCAAAGCAATCAGCAAAAATTCAAATTCAATTGGTGAAAATTCCAATTAGTCAGCACAAATAATTCAAGCACTCAAAATAAGTAGCAAGCAGTTATGGACTGGAGCATCAAAGGCGAGCAATGAAAGGGTTACAACTGATTAAAGCTAGTGAGCAATGGAAGGATCACAGCAAAATCCAGAAGAATTAAACTTCTGCATTTGCATTTCGTTATATGCTACATAGTAGCTATAACAACATTTTGAATTCACTCTAGCTAGACACTACATAGTAGTTATAACATCACATCGCTAGACATTCCACAGGAAATATAGTGAAACTTTCAAATCACAGTTCACTATATGTTCCACAGGAACTATAGTGCAATTAGCTAGACACTACACAGTAGTTATAGCATCACTTCGCTAAATGTCCCATAGGGAATATAGCAAATTCATCAATCACTTCCCTAGACATCCCACAGGGAATATAGCAAAATTTATCACATAGCTAGATATCCCATAGGGAATATAGCTAATTTTGCCTCACTAGACGTCCTACAGGGAATATAGTGCAATCATATAGACACTATACAGTAGTTATAACATCGCTTTGCTAGACGTCCCATAGGGAATATAGCGAAATTTATCACATAGCTAGATGTCCCACAGGGAAAATATCTAATTTCACCTTACTAGACGTCCTATTGGGAATATAGTGCAATCAACTAGACACTACATAGTAGTTATAGCATCACTTCGCTAGACATCCCACATGGAATATAGCGAAATTCATCTCATAGCTAGATGTCCCACAGGGAATATAACTAATTTCACTTCACTAGACATCCCACAGGGAATATAGTAAAATTCACCAATCACTTCGCTAGACGTCCCACAGGGAATATAGCAAAATTCATCACATAGCTAGACGTCCCACAGGGAATATAGCTAATTTCACCTCACTAGATGTCCTACATGGAATATTGTGAAATCAGCTAGACACTACACAATAGTTATAGCATTACCACTAGACGTTCCACAGGAACTATAACACATCTTCAAATCATAGTTCACTAGATGTTCCATAGGAACTATAGTGCAATTAGCTAGACACTATACAATAGTTATAGCATCACTTCGCTAAACGTCCCACATGGAACATAGTGAAGTTCATCAATCACTTCGCTAGACGTCCCACAGGGAATATACCACTTCGCTAGTTGTCCCACAGGGAATATACCGAAATTTATCACATAGCTAGACATCCCATAGGGAATATAACTAGTTTCACCATTCACTTCACTAGACATTCCACAGAGATTATAGTGAAATTTGCTTTAGCATTCTGCATGATGTTGCACAGCATCACAAGCATCGATCACAAATAGAAGTCTCAAGATACACAGGTAAGTATCCTAACTCTTTTCTTTTGAAATGGTGTGCTTATTTTCTTTGTCGCAATTTGACAAGCAAACAGCGACAAAGGGGGACAAATGTAAGCACCTAATTTCAGAATGACTAGAGCATGGATGCGACAGAGGACCCAATGATGAAAATTGATTGTGAAATGAAATTTAGTGGATCTAATTTATTGGTTTTAAACTAAGTTATAATTTTTTAGGACCTATTTTAAATTTATTTAGTTATTTATTTATTATTTTAAATTTTTCAAAAAAATACAAGAATAATTTTTCAAGAATAATTTTTTCAAAGAAATTTTTAATTAAAAAAAAAAAGAGAAAGGCCATGGGCCGAAGTTGGCCCAAAGCAAAACCAAATGAATTTCAAATTGTGAAGTGGCCAACTTCGGCCACAAATTGAAAATTTTTTTTGATTTGCCATCATTTGGCCACAAATTGGCCAAATTTAACAATTTCCGCCGGAAATCTAGATTTCCGGCTAGAAATCCACACTTTTGATTGGTAATTAAATGTCCTACAATTTTTTTTAAAAAATTATTATTGTATTTTATTATATTTTTATTTTGATTGGTTGGTTTATTTGATAAACTTGTTTTTTTAGATAAATAATAAAAAATAATTTATTTTTTTATCCTGTAACCAATTTAGAGTTATAAGGTATTATGACTATATATACGTGATTTTCTTCACAGAGAGAAAGGAGGTTCCTAGGGTTTTTATCTGCATTCCTGATTTTAGTCGTCAACTAAAACACCCTCTACACTCTTGTTTTTATTTTCACGTTCTTTTTATATTTTCATTCTGGATAGTGAATCAGATCCAAATAAATAAAAAAATCATAGACAAACACAACAAAAGTCACATACTTCCATCAATGGTGATTACCTTTTGAGGCGAATCAATATTACATCCATCAAATCATCTCTTTTTTTACTCTCTTTTTTTTTAAAATTTTGTTTGATTATTTTTATTTTATTTTATTTTGATTTTATTTAATTCTTCGATTTTTATTTTAATTACTAATCTTTATTTATGTTTATTATATTTTGTGTGTGTTTATGTTGATGATAGGTGGACTTATGTGAATCCTGGGAAGAAAATTACATAACCAAAGTACAAGACTAGAAATATATTATTCCGACCATCATTTATTCGTCAACCTTTTTTTTGTTATTTAGTACAATTTTTTTTCTTTCTTTATTCGTTTGTTCACTGTCTCTTATGCTCTTATTCTTCTATTTGTTTATTTCTTTGATATAGCTTCTTTATTTTAATTTTAATTTTATTTCATTATTTTATTTAATTTTCTTTGTTTGTTATTTTAATTCATTCTAACTTTTTAAATTTTTTTTTTGTTCATGTTTCTATGATGCTGAACAGGGGGAACTCATGAGGGTCTATGAAATGCCATGAATTAAATTTTTTAATTAAACGTAGTTTTTAGGGTTTCTGCGAATTTTTTTATTATTTTGTTGGTTGTTTTATTTTATATTTTTATTTATTTAGTTTTTTTATTGTAATTAATTTTTATTGTTAGTTTTAGTAGATTATTATAATAGCCCCAATAGATGGAAAATAGTAAATATTTATTTTTCTGTAATTTAAAAGTAATTAGTAAATTAGGTCTACTTGGTAAACCTAAATAAAATCAATGGTGGCTTTAGATTAATTTTAGGTTGCATGTAATTAAAATTAGAGTTAGAAAAATCACAGAATATTTGTTTTGATTTGTTATTTACTTTATTTTTATTATTTGGGCTTGTTTATTATTTTTGTTCATTTTGGGCCCCAAGCCCATATTAGACCTAACTCACAAATAAAGTAGGCCTTTAAAATTGAATTTAAGTTTAATTAACTTTAAAATCAACTTAGGCCCATTTTGGTTTAATTAATAAAATTAACTTAGACTTAGCTCAGCCTATTAAAACATTTCTTTTAAAATAAATATAGATTTAAGATCATCTCATTTAAACTTAAATTAATTAGAATTAGGCCCATTAATTCATTTCTATTTTCTTTTAAAAATGAGAAAATTTTATCTTATGTACCTTTTGACCAGTTTTATTTCGTTCATGGCTTGATGCTTTTGTTTCTTTCACTTTTGTTTTTGTTGTTTTCATTTTTGTTCCAAAAGTGGTCCATTTTTGAAACTTTGGCATTAACTTTGGCGATTTCCGTGTATATGTGACAAATTACTAGTTTAGTCCCTAACAAATGACTAGTTTAGTCTCTATAAAAAAATTTTGCATGGTCATTTTGGGATTTTGGGGAGACATTATCCATTAGTATTGTTCTTTATAAATTTTTAATGATTTTGAGTTTGGGTCAAAAAGTAACCTTTATTTCAAACACAAAGAGACAAAATAGAATAAATTTCATTTTTTTCTATAAGTTTAATCTATTTACTTTTTTAAGGTATATTTAATTTAAGTTAATTATATTTATTTAATTAATTTGTATATTTTAAGTAATTTAATTTTGTATTCTAAATAATAATTTTTTTAATTTTGAAACTTACAATTATTTAGAATATAAAA
>CATIWM010576061.1:0-13081 GCA_949671775.1 Mallotus repandus
TGAGAAAATGATATTCTTGACATTTGAAGTATACATTTTAAGCTTTCTGAATTGAGCTTACTTGTGAAAATCCAAGTTCATTTGGGTTTTCAAATCTTCAGTTAAAATATGTAGCTTTCATCTTAAGATGTGTAGCTCTTAGTATTTCAACAATATATTGAGCTACAGAAGTCCAAATGAGGTGATTGAAAATTATTTGGAAATTTAAAACAAATATCTACAACTTTCATGAAGAAAGCTTAGGCTGATTCGATCGTCTTCAAGGGCTAAAGTCATGATCCCGACCGGGACCATGCAAGTACTGACCGGGACCAAATTGCACCAAATTGAAGAAATCTTCCAGTACATATCCCAAGCCAATGTCACGACTGGGACCGGTGTGGTCATGACTGGGACCAGCTCAGAACTCAAATTCAACAGTTATAACAGATATATTTTTGAATATCCCGACCGGGATTTATGTAATCACGATCGGGACCAGAGAAATAACAGCTCAAAAGTCCAAATTTCATTCAAATGGAGTTTGAAATTGTTGGAAATGAAATTATTGTTTTTAACAGCTATAATTGAATTTCTCAACTATAAATACAATCTCTGAAGATCATTTAGAAGTTAAGAAACTTGTTTATCATTTATACACTCTTAAGCATTCAATTAAGCTCTAAATTCTCTCAAAATTCTTTTTATCTTTGTATAACTCTTGTGAGAGTTGGTGAGTGATTAGAATAGAAATTCTTATTTTTCTATTTTCTGGGGATTAAGAAAAGGGAAGTGAGGTTCTATTCTAAAGGAATTGGTTTAAGTGTTTAGCCATTAAAACACTTAGGAATTAGTTTTAGTGTGATCCTTGAAAGCACTTGTGTAAGGTTTGAGTTGAGCCAAGAACTCAAGTTGTAAAAATCAATCTAGGTGAATAGATTATAGTGATTTAAAATCCTAACTTGGGGATAAGTTCGGTGGAGACTTAGGATTGTTAAGAATCTGAACTCCTTAAATTCTTGTGTTCAACATTCTTTCTATTTTTATTTAAATTTCAATTACTTTCGATTGCCTTATTCACCCCCCTTTAAGGCATTTTCATTTGGCATCAGAGCTTGAATTCTAGGCACTTTATTGCTAGAATACAAAGATCATGGGAAGTGAAACACAAAATATTTCTTCTCTTAGACCTTTATTTGATGGAAGTGATTATCCTCATTGGAAGTTCAAAATGGAGCTCTATCTAGATTGTGATTCTATCAAACTTTGGGATATTGTTCAAAAAGGTTGGGAACCACTTAAAGCTACAATTGATGGTCTGGTAATTGAGACTAATAGAGATGATTGGAATGCCATTCAACAAGAAGCGAATCACACAAAAAAAAAGGCTATAATTACTCTAGTCTCTTCCAAGTCAAAAGAAGAAGGAGGCAAGCTTCAACATTGCACTTCAGCCAAGGAAATGTGGGAAACCTTAAAAAATCATTATGAAGGAAATGTTCAAGTAAGAAGCAAGAAGGTTCAACTCCACATGTATGAGTATGAACTCTTTAAGATGAAGCCTTAAGAATCAATCACCGAAATGACAAATCACCTTAATGCTCTTGTCACCACCCTCAAGAAACTTGGTAAACATTTCAGCAAGGAAGAAGTAAGCAATAAGATTCTAAGAATCCTACCGAAGAAGGATTGGGAATCTCGAGTCACTTCAATTGAGGAAGCTTAAAACCTTACTACTCTTTCAACCGACGTGCTTATTGAAAAGCTTCTTACCCATAAGCTTACAATAAAGTAAAGAGGTGAAGAGCAAGAAGAGAAAGAAGAGAAGAAAAAGAGCATTGTACTAAAAGCTTCACAAAATGATAGTGAAGAAGAAAACCTTGAAGATTCGACTGATGAAGATAGTGAGATTGCTATGCTCACTAGAAACTTCAAGAAGTTCTTGAGAAAACAACATACCTTAAGATCAAAAGACTTCAACAAGAAGTATGAAGAAGAAGGTAAGAAGAAAACCAAATAAGTTACTTGCTATGAATGCAAGAAATCGGGCCACATCCGAAGTGAGTGCCCCAAACTCAAGTTCAAGAACAAAGGAGCAAAGGATAGGAAGAAGGCCTTCAAAGCTACTTAGGATGACTCCTTCGAGTCTGAAAAGGAAGAGGAACAACAAGAAGTGGCCCACCTTTGCTTCATGGCTCTTGAAGATGAAAAAGAGGTATGTTTGAAGTCCACAAGAACAAAAAGTAGTTGGTATCTTGATAGTGGATGTTCTAGACACATGACTGGAGCAAAGAGCAATTCAACAAGCTTGATGCTAAGGATGGAGGAGATGTTACCTTCGGGGACAATGCAAAAGGAAAGAAAGTAGGCCTCCAAAGGTACTAGAGATGACTCCTCCGAATCTAAAAAGGAAGATGAACAAGAAGAAGTGGCCAACCTTTGCATCATGGCTCTTGAAAACAAAAATGAGGTAACATCTACTTCTTATTCTTCTTGTGATGATTGTAAATATGATGATAATGATGATGATGATGATGAAAGCTCTATTGCAATCAAACTTATGCTTAAATGTAAAAGCTTACTTTTTAAGAAGAAGCATTATAAGCATGAGTTAATTAGCTTAACAAAAGAATTTGAAAATTTAAAAAATGAACTTTCTAATCTTGTTAAATCAAATTATAAACTTGCTAGTGATTTAAAAAATTCAAATTCCTTAGCAGACCAATTAAAAAAAGGAAGTGATGAAAATCATAAGCTTTCTAAGGAGGTCTTAGAACTAAAGAATTCCATTTCAAAATTCAAGAGAGGAAAAAAGACTCTAGATAGTCTTCTTGACTCTTAAAAATTTCATGGAGATACTCATGGAATTGGATATAAAAATGGAATGCCTTCTTCATCATCATCATCACACATTAATTTTGTTAAAGCATCATATGTTTCAACCGATTCTACCTCTAAACCAAATGAGACTCAAGCTTTCAAAGCTAAAAAGTTTTATGTGTCAAATAATAAAAGAAGGTCTCATAAGGCTTAACCTCCATTGACACAAAGAGGTAAAACTCAAAATGGAGCACTACAACCTAAGCATGCTTATATGTACACTAGACACAATTATAATAGGCATCCTACACAACACAATGCACATAAACATGTTGCATAAACCTATCAAAGTACACATTATCATTGTCAATATATATCTCACACTATGACTCAAAAGAGTTTTAGGAAGCATTTACTACCAAAACACACAAGACATGTTTCAAATACTAGGAAAGCATACCATCTTAGAAGAAATAAATTTGTAAATGTTGAGTTTTTTTATTGCATGAGCAAAGGCCACTCTAGCAATGTATGCTTTTATAGAAAACTACATTTGCAATTGCTACCTTCGAATTGCTTTGAGACTAACAAACTTAGACCAATTAAGGTTTGGGTTCAAAAGAATGTATAAATTCTGTTATGTAGGTGTGCTTGAAGTCCATAAGAGAAAAAAGCAAGTAGTATCTTGATAGTGGATGTTCAAGACACATGACCAGAGATAAAGAGCAATTTAACAAGCTTGATGCTAAGGATGGAGGACATGTTACTTTTGGAGACAATGCAAAAGGAAAGATTATTGGCATTGGAGAAATTGGTAACCTTTAATCCTTATTTATACATCATGTATTACTTATTGATGGTCTTAAACATAATTTGCTTAGTATAAGTCAATTATGTGATATGGGAAATGAGGTCACTTTCTATCCTAAGAATTGCTTTGTTAGTAGTCTTGATGAAGACAAAGGAATTTTTAGTCGTGAAAGAGATGAAAATGTCTATGTTATTGATTCAAATAAAATTGATAATAAAGATATTAAATGATTGATGTTTATTTCTCATGACATATGGACATGGCATAGAATGTTAGGACATGCAAATTTTGAGCTTTTAGATGATCTTTGTAAGGATGAACTTGTGATTGTACCGAAGCTTGAATTCATGAAGGATAAACCTTGTGATGCTTGTTAAGAGGGAAAACAATTTAAGTCCTCATTTAAGTTAAAAAATGTTGTGTCAACTTCAAGGCCAGTTGAACTTATACATATGGATCTGTTTGGTCCAACTAGAGTTGCTAGTTTTGGTGGAATGCACTTTGCATATGTATTGGTTGATGACTACTCTAGATATACTTAGGTGTGTTTTCTTGCTCATAAGAATGATGCTTTTAAAGCTTTTGACAATTTTGCAAAAACATTTTGAAAAGAAAAAAGTTTTTGTATTTCATCTATTAGAAGCGATCATGGAACTAAATTTGAAAATGAAAATGGCATTTCACTTACATTTTCTTCTCCTAGAACTCCTCATCAAAATGGGGTAGTTGAAAGGAAAAATAGAACCCTTTTGGAAATGGCTAGAATAATGCTTTATGAGTATCATTTGCCTCTATACTTTTGGGCGAAGCTGTTAACATATTTTGTTACATTACAAATAGAGTTTTTAAAAGACCAATTTTAAACAAAGCATCTTATGAGCTTTAGAACAATAGAGAACCCAAAATCTCATATCTAAGAGTATTTGGATGCAAGTGCTTTATATTAAACACCAAGGATAATCTTGGGAAATTTGATTCCAAAGCCGATGAAAGAATTTTTCTAGGCTATTGCACCTCTAGCAAAGCATATACAATGTTTAATAAGAGAGCTCTAGTAGATAAAGAATCTATGCATATTGTCTTTGATGAATCAAACTCACTTGATCCTAGAAAGGATGTTTGTAGGGTTGATGACAATATAGGTGATCTTGTGGAAGAAAAGACTGAAGAAGAAAACACTAGCAAACCTTTGGAAATATAAAATCCTAGAAAAGAGGAAAATGAGGAGTTGCCTCAATCTACCTTAAATGATGATCTTCCAAAAGATTGACAATGCAAGAAAGCTCATCCTTAAGACCTCATTATCGGTGATACTACAAAAGGAGTAACAACTAGATCTAAACTTAAGTCTGTTGTCAATTTAGCCTTTATTTCTCAAATTAAACCCAAAATTGTTGATGATGCATTAAATGATGAATTTTGGGTCCTTACTATGCAAGAAGAGTTAAATCAATTTGAGAGAAACAAAGTTTGATCTTTGGTTTATAGACCGAAACATCATCCTAGTATAGGCACCAAATGGGTGTTTAGAAATAAGATGAATGAACAAAGTGTCATAACTAGCAACAAAGCAAGATTAGTAGCTAAAGGATATAATCAAGAAGAAGGCATTGATTATGATGAAACCTTTGGCCCCGTTGCAAGGTTAGAAGCTATTAGAATGCTACTTGTATTTGCACCATTCATGGATTTTAAACTTTTTCAAATGGATGTTACAAGTACATTTTTAAATGGTTTCATTGAAGAGGAGGTGTATGTTGAACAACCTCTGGGGTTTGAAAGTTTTGATTTTCCTAATCATGTATTTAAACTTTCAAAAGCATTGTATGGATTGAAATAAACTCCTAGAGCTTAGTATGAAAGATTGAGCAACTTCTTATTATAGAAAAGTTTCTCTAAAGGAAAAGTTGACACAACTCTTTTTATAAAGAAATCCAAGTATGATTTACTTATTGTTCAAATATATGTTGATGATATCATTTTCGGTGCTACTAACCATTGCTTGTGTAAGGAATTCTCTAAATTAATGCAAGGAGAATTTTAGATGAGTATGATGGGTGAACTCAAATTCTTCCTCGGATTACAAATCAAGCAATGTAAAGATAAGATTTTCATCAATCATACCAAATATGCTAGAGATATTCTTAAGAAGTTTGGAATGAATGGAGTCAAGATAAACAAAACTTTAATAAGTACCACCACCAAACTCAACTAGGATGAGAATGGCAAACCTTTTGATGAAAAGTGATTTAGAAGTATGATCGGATCCCTTCTTTATTTAACTGCTAGTAGACTCAATATAATATTTGCTACTTGCTTGTGTGCTAGGTTTCAGTATAGTCCTAGAGAGTCTTATTTGAATGCTATCAAAAGAATTTTTAAATATCTAAGTGGAAGTTTGCATTTAGGACTTTGGTATCCTAGGAGTTCAACATTTGACTTGATTAGTTATTTGGATGCGAACTTTGCCAATAGTTTATTAGATAGAAAGCGCACTTTTAGAACTTGTTAAATTTTAGGACAATGTTTAGTTTCTGAGTTTAGTAAGAAATAAGTTTCGGTTGCCTTGTCCACTACAGAAGCTGAATATGTGGCTGCCAGTTTATGTTGCTCACAAGTTTTATGGCAAAAACAACAATTGATGGACTATAGCATTCATATTGATCACATTCCAATCAAATGTGATAATACAAGTGCTATAAACCTTAGCAAGAATCCCATTCAGCATTGAAGAATAAAGTATATAGATATTAGACATCATTTCTTGCATGATCATGTTCAAAACGATGATATCTCACTTGAATTTATTGATACAAATAATCAACTTACAGATATCTTTACCGAACCTCTCAATGAAGAGAGATTGAATTTCATTAAGCATGATCTTGGCATGATTGATGGTTCTAGTTTGACTTGATTGTATATTTAATTACTAAATTGATGGTTGGACTATTTTTAGTTTCACAATTTTATGTGAAATCATGTCGTGCTTATTAATTACTTGGTAAATTATCTTAAGTGTGCTTGATGATTGTTTTGATTTTGATTTTTTAATAATAATTAATTATTGAGTTTATTTCAATAAATTAATTATTCAAGTTTAGCATAATTTTTTTTAATTGTCATGCATTCATATATTTTTAAAATATTTTTAACCTTTTTCTATTTTTTTGCAAATTAAATAATTAATTATCAAAATTAAATACAATTAATTAATTATTTTATTGCAATATAACTCCCTCTTTAAATGCACTTTATTCAAATTTTTATTTAATATTTCTCATTATTGTCAATCAAATTCAAATTTTATATGCATTAATTTGAAGGACTTATTTGCACTTGAATTTGGACTTAATTGTAGGGTTTTCAAATTTTTGAACTATCAGGGATCAAGTCCTACCTGAGATTGTCACTTGTCCCTCCCAGGACGTATATCTATCCGTTTCTCAAAGAGAAACAGTACAAATCCTGGTCTTGGTCCCAACCGGGATGTGACTCGAGATCTGTGGTCCCGACAGAGTTGGATGCATATCCTGACTAGGATTTGCATCTTGACAGTAATAGGATTTTTTGCCAATCCACCTCTTTGACTCCCAAATCAAATTAGGAATGATTTTAAGGTTCCTTTTTGGTTCAAATTCAAATTTTGAATGGTTTTTTAACCCTAACTCTTGTCTATAAATACTATTATATTCTCATCTTCATTCCTTACATTTTTCTTATTCAAATTATCTCCACAATTTCTCTCCTCTTTAGCTTCCTTTTTTGAATTTTTTCATTGTTCTTTAATGGCTCCCAAGAAAGTTATCAACCTTCCCCCTTCCTCTTCTCAAGAAACCTCTTCCAAGAAGGACAAGCCAAGAAGATCTCATTCTCCACAATCCTATACCACTTAAGATTTCAAAAATATAGTTTCTCAATTTCAAAATAGAACCTATATTCCTCCAAGATTCATGGATAAGCCCACTCTTAAGAAGCTTGGATTTTATGAAGAAGTTAAGGAACTCTTTACTAATGTAGGTTTGTATGATTATGCTTTCAATCCTCTCCATCCCTACCAATCTTTGATTATGGATTTTTTTTCTTCATACACTCTTCATTCCACAAAATTTGATGAATTCAACCTCTACTTCTCCATGTGTTTTAAATTAGGAGGGAGAGATAGATTCATGACAAGTGAACAATTTGATTCTCTTTTTGAGTTCACTCATGAGGGTCATGGGAAATTGGCACCCTTCAACCTTTTGGAATGAAATTCATGCTCCTCAAGCTCCAAATTTTTCTACCGGTCACACAAAAGCTTTTCAAATAAAAAACATGGCTTTATGGTATGTGCATCATTTTATTACTTATTCTATAAATGGTACAGAACTTTCCAATTAAACTCTTTCTTTATATGACCTCTTTATCCTCTATTGCATGGTGCACAAAGAACCTATAGCCTTGGGAAGATTTATGTAGTTGCATTTGTGGCTAATTAGTGATAGTCACATCGGCGCTATTTGTGTTGGTGAAATTGTCACAGAGTTAGCTTAATATTATGGCATCGATCTTGACATTTTGCACTCTACTAAACTTGTTCTTCTTGATGAAACCTTCATAAAAAATTTCAAAAAATTTACATCTATAAATGAAAATTGAGTTTGGAAGCATGATATTAGAGCTAGTGAACACTTGGATGCCCTTTTACAAAAAATTGATGAATTTGAAGGTGAAGGACAATAAGAAGAGCAAGAGCAAGAGTAAGATCCTCAAGTACCTCCTTAAAGGAAAAGGCCAAGGCAAAAAGGTACTTCATAAGGATCTCAAGCTTTTGGAGATGAACCTCAATAGGTAGGGCAACACTTTAATAGAATGAGGTTAATGGAAAGAAATTTCAATGAGCGCTTTGACCAAGTGGATGCCAACATAGCTCATCTTCAACATGATGTCCACTATCTCTATGAGCAACAAGCCTATTCTTGCTCATATGCACCCTTCACTCATCCTACTCAACCTCCTCCTCATTAAGACTAGCTTGTTTTTATGTGTTTTTATGCCTTTTTCATTAGTATTTGTTTGGTTTCTATGCCAGTAGCTGCTAGTTTATGTTCTTAGTTTGTTTTATGTTTGGTTTCTAAGCCAATGGTTAAGTTTAAATTGTAATATAATAGACATTTCAAATTTTTACTAGTCAATAATAATAATAGTAGTTGTAGTAGTAGTACGTAGTAGTAGTAGTACGTAGTAGTACTACTACTAATAATAATAATAATAATAATATTATTATTATTATTATTATTAATGATAAAATTAATAAAAATATTTTTTTTGTAATTTATTTATTAGATTTTAAATACAAAACAAATTAATTTTTATCATATATTATTATGCATATGCTACTTAATAATATAATGAAAAGTATATAATTAAGTTCATTACTATATATTCATATTTAAATATTATTTAATAAATTAATATTTAGTACTATATTTGGCTTTTAATTTGATATGGTTTCAATATATATGGTTCATTATGATTTTCGATTCAATTTTTTTGTAAATATTCAGTACCATACTAAATTAGTCACAAATTTTTGTTCGGGGTTAAAATTATTCGTTTCGGTACAGTTTTAATTTCTTTCAGTTCTATTCGATATTTTCTCCATCTCATATTCTGCCCTAGCTAGGACATCTCTATTTCACACCTAATATGACGTGAGTTTGGAAAAATTAGGAGTAAGTATGGTCCAATTCGGTTTAGAAAATACAATTCTCTGAAATTGCTTCAAAACATCAAAGACATAAAAACTAAGGCTCCGGAATCACTCCAAATTTTTAGTTTGGCTTTAGTTCAAAGATTAAAATTTTTGGTTCAATTTGGTTCGGAGATAGGCTCTTCTCCGGATTAAAACTTTCAGTTCAATTAAGTTTGAAGATTGGTTCTTCTCCGATTTTAAAAAATAAATAAATATAAAATTCTAATAAAACAATTAAACTATGAACCATTTCATAATTTTATCATAAAATTAAATATTTTTATAGTTTTATTTATCATTATTTTTTACTATAAAATTAAATTTTTTTTTTATAATACACTCTAATATACCATATAATTATTATAACTTAACATCATAGTTGGTAATCCGATAGCGCATAGAGTCAAACAAGTAGTAAATAAAGATCGTCCCACAGAGATTGAGAATTTATTATTGAGATACTCAAGTGTTCACTTGTTTAGACAAGTGAATTGAATTTGTTCTAATTTAAATTGAATTTATCAAAACTAAGAGAAAATTAAATTCACAATATGACTAAAAGACTAAGGTTCTTACTTTTAACTCAATCTTTCTAAGAATCAAATTAATTCCTAAACCAATTTAGATCTTTGTTCATTTGAGAGCATTTTAAAAATTATAAATCTTTCTCTAAAATAAACCCATAATTAATTATTTGCAATCAACACCCAATTATTTAGATCTCACTTAATTAAATGTTTCTTGTAACCAATTTTAATCTTATATCTTAATTAATATTAATTGTCTAATTATCTCTCAACTAATTAAATAATTAATAGGTTGTTATTATTTCAAAATAGAATCTATCTCTCCATCAAACCCTATTTATTAAATTTATTCATTAAGTAATCAGTCTAATGAAGACCTTAAACACAATTACAACCAATGAACTATGTCTTTTGATTTAGATTTAATTTAGTTTAATTACATAATTGAGTTAAAGCAAGAAGCTAAGTAGGATTTATAACACATATTGATTAAGAGACAAAATGAGTAACAAAACAAGAATCCAAACATCATTATTAAATTGAAATAAAAATAACAATAGAATGAAGGAGAAAAAATCCCTTTTCTGCTACTCAAAGCTGAAATGCTTTAAATTTGAACTTTTTAAACAAATAAGTCCAATACTTTTATTTAAAGGTTAGATAACCCCAAATTTTAGCTCCTAGACACCCGTGTATTACAATCTCTCTTTAAAAGTCAATTTTAAAATTTTTTAAAATTAAATTTATTTAACATTCAATATCCACATAAGTTTGGCTTTTCAAAACTCCTTTTTATCCTTATCTTTATCTTTTATCATTCACTTTTAATTAATTAATTAATTAATTTATTATCTTCATCTTCTTCCTATCTCACTATCTTCATCAATGCCATTTTTTTCCTCTCTCTGTCAAAACTTAAAATTTTTCTTTGATTTCTTTGTATTTTTTTCTTTCTAATCACAACCAAAAGAAAACCACTTCAAAATTACAACCAAAACCATTCATCTCTTTCAATTTCTTGAAATCTTGATTCTTATAGTAGCAGCTTCTTCTTCTTCGTCTTATTTTTATTTCCTGCATGTATAAACATTAGATTGATATGTTGGATGAATCCCCTCGCACATGATTATCAGTATGGCAACTATCTAATTCACACTCATTAATCTGGATTACAAGAAAAAGACAAAAAAAAAAGATGTGGCAAAAGATAATTAGAGAATAGCAGCACCGGGAGAATATAACCTGGCATAAGAAAAAAAAAACTAAAATGATACCTTGGTATTTTCTAAAAGTGCATAAGTTCCATCTGCCAACTTGAAATAAACTTAAGCTCTACTACTATAATACCAACTAGCATTAGGATCATGATAAAATCCACTTTTGCATAAAAAAAGAATAAGCAAATCAACAAAAAGCAAGAAACGATGCTTTGAACGTATTTCCTTATGTAAAACAAACGGAAAATCATGAATCAAGAATCACAATTCCAAGAATGCCAAAAGGATTTCAAAGAAAGAAAAAGATCAATTTATTTGCCAAAAACCAAAAAAGGGTTTTTCTCTAACAATAACAATGATAGGTACCTATTCAATCATTTTGTACAGTCCAACAAATTTGGCTATCCTATGATCGAAGAAGTTGCAAACAAAATCTATAATTGACTGCTAAAGAGTGAGCTTAGAGCAATTTGCAATTAAAGTAACCTAGAGTGGAAGTAGAGCTGAGTAGCATCATCCCATACAAAATGAACACTCATCTTCGTCTCCCTCTGTTTCTTTCTATCTTGACTTTGTTGCTTTATCTCCCTCCATTTCTTTACCTTTCTTTATATCTGCTGCTACTGTAGTTGGTATTATAGTAGAGTTGTGTGCATGTATAAACAACAGATTAAAACATTGTAGTTGCTGCTGTAAAAATAAAAATAAGAAAAAAAAGAAAAAGGAATGTACCCAGTTTACTTGGTGGTTCGCTGGAGGATTTGAAGATGGAGGATCTGCAGAGTTTGCCTTTATCACCAACGACGGAATTGATGTGGGTTTGATAGATTACGCAGAGGTGTTGTAGATGGTGGTGAGGATAGTGGCCGATGGTAGAGAGGATAATGCTACCTATTAATTAGTCTGCAATGAAGAGGGCTTGAAGAGGGAATTAAAAAAAAATTTTGATGCACTTTCTTTGTTGAAGATTTGTACAACACGTGCTTGAGTTGGTTAAAATATTGGTTGTTTTGGCCTTAAAATAAAAGTACCTGATTTATTTGCTGAAAAGGTTAAAATTCAACCTATGTGATTCCGAGTACACAAGTTGAAGGGGCTAGATGACCCTTTGTTCGTAAAAATTAATATCTAACTTATTCTCTCCAAAAAAAATAGAAGAAAAATGTTCAGAATAAATTGTTCTCTGCTGCTCTCTAGATCTCTCTCTTTATTGGTTGTTTAAAAAAAAAATCCTTAATCCCTAAAAATTGCAGCTTGAATTTCAAATTTCAAAATGTAGTTTGTTGACGCATGGTTGTACGCATGACTATGTGTCCCTCTAGGCCTTTATCCACTGAAGTGCGCACGACTGTGCAATCTCCTTAAGCCTTTAAAGCTTGATTTTGCACCTTGTTTGCCCATTCTTCAACTCCTGCTTCTCATTCTTCCTTTAGCACAGCTCCTCCAATGTTCCTTGAACATCTCTAAGCATAAAAAACCAAACAAAATTAACCTAGAATACTTTAATTTAACAAAAAATACAAAATCAAACAAAAACATTAAAATTAGTTAAAAACCCTATAAATGATTAAAAATGCATCTTAAAAATTTATAATCCTACCCCATTGAGTGTTCAAAATTAATACTTTTTACACTCATCAATAGCTATTGAAAAAGTAATTATATTACAGTTTTATTATTAGAGGTGAACTTAACTTTTTAACATAAATTACATTATAATATTCTAAAATGCTATTTATTAATTTAATATTTATTTTGGTGATTTAAAATAATTTGATTGATGAGTGAAATTTTTTATTTTAAATAATTAAATGACATTATACTATATTACAAGTTAAATTTGTGGGTTCAATATTAATAAATTGAATATAATTATTGTAAAAATCTTTATAATATAATGTTAATTTTATAATATATATGTATATAACTTTAATTCTATTAAATTATTGGTTCCAGTTTCGGTTCTTCGGTTCTGTACAATTAGGAGCGG